>JAMKCH010027965.1:0-185374 GCA_023653785.1 Ophioderma brevispina | reverse complement strand
GTCCTTCGTTCGCTTTCATCTTTTTAACTTGCACTCACATGTTGGATATGCCATTTTCTGCACCATTCAATCCCTATTTTAGCTCAACATAGCCGCATAATGATATTTATATACCTCATATTAGATCCCCTCATCTGATTGGTTAAAAGTGGAAGGCATAAATTCAACTACCTTCAAGAATTGAACCAAAAATGAACTATGCCCTGGGAAGAGCGGGCATAGTTCATAAACTGTGCCCGGGACACCTCTTCGTAAAAGACTGTCGTACGAACTATTCATCCGTATATGAGTGTACATATATAAGCTGGTGTAAGAGATGAATAAACCCAGACCCATCGAATTTGTTTACTCGTCCTGTTGCTTACTGTGCTAAGCAGGGAATGGCTGAATCGCAGCCAATACTTCATGCTTGAGCTTGTATATGAAATCTGAAAGGAACAAGATGCGCTCATAGGTCTAATACCAAACATTCCATTGAAATTGTCAATGATGAATTTACTCAGCTTTAACTTCGTAATGATAAACCCAAAGATAGCCAGACCAGACGTTCACAAACAGACAGTTCCTTTAATTTCTCCACAATTCATCAACTACCTTACGAAAAAAAATGCAATCACGTCACCCGTCTGTTGGCTCAGCAAGTATTTTTGTAAAGATCACCACATCTAGCAATGACCATTTTTCCCCTGCAAGTTT
This sequence comes from Ophioderma brevispina, assembly GCA_023653785.1. Lineage (NCBI taxonomy): Eukaryota > Metazoa > Echinodermata > Ophiuroidea > Amphilepidida > Ophiodermatidae > Ophioderma > Ophioderma brevispina. The sequence goes on along the minus strand of JAMKCH010027965.1, from coordinate 184,678 downwards.
TTTCACGGGTCATAGCACCACCTTCATATTTCCCCCGAAATGAAGCTGCCCTGCAAGCCTCAGGGGGTATTATGCTTCCCCCGCCATGGCTCAACCGCCTGTGATTCATACTGTCCCTGTAAATTTTAAGTGCACCGTAAATTTGTGGTTGTAAGGCTGTTTTGTTGTGTTTCCTTCAGTCCTTCGTCGCGTTTCATCTTTTACTTGCACTCGATGGGCTGGATATTCCATTTTCTGCACCATTCATCATAGTTTAGCTCAAGCAGAGCTGCACTATGGATTACGAGTCGTCAATTCAAGCGATCGAGCACAATCTATAGCGTGCACTGCGGAAACTACTACAGGAGATTACTGCCCGCGTTTCACTTTTTGCTGAAGGACTTGCGATACTCGTACATTCCGATTAGAATGTAGACAATTACTCTCGACGCTTCTAATACAAATCTAATACAATCCTCAGAATTGTTAGTGAGATTTTCGCAAATTGAGCAACAGCTGAAATCGCCTTCAAGAGACACGAAGAAATTAGGAAAATTTTCTAGAAAGTGCGCCCCTATTTTTGGTCAAAACCGGGTTTTGCAATTTAGAATTAACTTACCAATGTATTATATCACACATGAAGTGGTTAAGCTTGATATGCCTTTCTTTAGTAATTAAAAGAGTTTTTGTTGCACGACAGGGAAAAATGCAAAGCATGCTTCTCTATGAAACCTATGAGGACAGCAGGCACGTTAAAAACATAGTTCTTGGTTTCCTTTTCTGCTTGTTTTTCAAAACAATATTCGAAACCTTCTCGGGCAGGTGCATGTCCTACAACTATCAAGTACAAGATTTAGATAAAAGTTGTATCCTCAAAAAAATCTCGTTCCCCTTTAATGTAGCTATCACCTCACACTAGAATGTAAATAAACCCGAAGTGCAAGTGGAAGTATTACATTTCATTTGGTAGGGTTCTAATTTTTTTTAAACTTGTTGTTTTTGAGGAATAAAAAAAAAAAATTATGGCTTGATTGTTTCATGGTTTAACATGTTTATGATGGTTTACGAGGAAAAATGAGTAAATTCCAAATTCTAATTGAGTGTAGAATACTGAAATTCGTGGCAACATGTACAACACTAAATTCTTACTTTTCTAAAGGAAGACGGGCGCTAATGATATCGAAGTTTAAATCTATTCCAATTTAGCACCCAAAGAATCAAAAAATTTAGCAACCAAAACAAACCAAAAACAATTAAAATAAAATAAAAAAGTGTTTAAAAGTGTTATTTGGGTGCTCTTGCGTTTTGTTTTTATTTGTTTTCTATTCCAACCATATTTACCTCTTCGATTTTCTACAGATGGGTTGGTGTTGGTCCTTGGTTAATAACGGAAGCCGATGGCGGGCTTGAAGCTTCAAGACCTGCAGATTAAAAAATGATTGAAAATTACGCGTCCGTAGTTTTTACTACGTTCATATAGTTTCAAGAATACATGACAATCTCAACGTAAGACCATTTTCCGAAACAAATATCGGAGAAACATTTTTGAATTATCCGGGGCTTTATTGTGTAAAGGTGCTTGTTCCGATTATTGTAATTGTTTTCTCACTTTATATGAGAGCCTGCACTTGCACATACACCCCATCCAAGTACCGTGGGAAACAAAACTGCGGGTTTTGACGTAGACGCAAATGCATGTTGCAAAGCATTATTCAATAGTGTGCTAATATTGAGTTTTTAAGCACTAAAACGCGGTTTTGTTCTGTACCTTTGGGAATGAAATGGATTTGAGGGCTCAAAAATTTCAGGGACAACAATGCGGAAGGAAACACATGCTTTCGTGATATCAAAAATCGATACTACTTCCAGGGTAAATCAGGGGGGTGCCAAAGACGATCGGAACACGCAAACTTAATGTGACTTCTAAATTACCATTACCGTTAATAAAACGTTGTTATGAATCCGTTTTAACACGAGACTTCATATGACCAATATTACCATTATCATGTTTTGAGGATCTTCCATCCTATACCTTTGTTAAAGGGTTTAGAATGAGTAAATCCTGGTATTGTCTTTCAAGCAACAAAATGTGTGTATGGGGGTAGCCATTTCTTTCACACGGACTTCTAGTTCCGCATTTAAAATGGTTTGCCAAAAGTTCTGTAGTATGTTCTACCTAGAAAAATATTGTTACGGTGCCGTTGCGCGTATCAGGTGTTGAGAATTAGATTAATTTTCCTGAAATAATGAGCCGTGAACCGGAAGTGCATACGTTTGGCGACGACAGGCACATTTTTCATCACAACAACAACATGGCGGTTTTTACGAGGAGGCAAAACGATCGTTTCGCAAAAGATTAAATCGCGATCAATTTTATAAGGAATTTTGCGTGATAAAGATAGCGAACAGACCGCAGCGTCAAACTGGTACAAGCTGCCACTGTGTTCTAAGAGCGTAGCGGTCTCAACTACAGAAACTGATGTCTACCCTGTGGTTGTCAAATGCAGAAGAGAACGACGCGAATCACGAAACGTTCCTATAACTACGGAAAGAAGTTGTCAAAGTGCAGAGGAAAAAGAACATGTCAAAAACAACTGTGAAGGTCTCACGCAGTCTCTTTGTCAAAGCGAGCAATCGAGCACGCAATAATTAGATTGAGTTTTATACACATCGTTCAGTGTCAATACGACATACGGACTTTGTGTGGCTGATGCCAATTAAATAACCCATGGGATTGAAGCGGTGATAATTATGTAATAAGTTGTAATGTATTTTTTTATAATTTTTATTAACTGCCCATAGAGAATAATAGTGTGTAAAAGGTTTTTCATATTCAGTTTTCGTTATTTGTTAATAAGGATTTTGTGTTTATTTTTATGTGGATTAATTTTTATTTGTGTATTGTTAATTTTATTGCCATTTATTGTTTTACTTATTTAGGTGTGGGGAGGTTTTTAATTTTATTATTTACTAGTAGTCCTGTTGTAAAATTTTAGGTGCTCTGATGTATTTATACAGTTATATTTATTAGATATTATTTATGTATATTAATTTATTTCCATTTATTTATTTAATTCTAGTTATATTTATTTATATTAATTATTAATGTATAAAATAATTGACTATAATCAAGAACTACTGGGGAAACCCTGATTGGCAATAAGGATAAAAGAATAATTTTGCCACAAAAATCAGATGAAGTCCCCATCAGAAAACAATTTTGGTATTTTAAGACATGCCAGCTCACGCTCGGCGAAGGCTTCGCATTCGACACACGCCACCGACCATCCAGATTGAGGCGTCTTTGACATAAATTGCGTGTTGAGACACACTGTATATTTTAAAAAGTATTGAAAGTATCAAAGTAGGCAAAGGTACAAACCGTTGTATAAAGTTGGAAACACATTTGAAAAAGTATTCCTCATCTCCCCGTGCAGTCTTGGCGGAAATAGGAAATAGCGCCGTCAGCAGGCTGCCGTAGCCCAGTTTCCCCAGCTTTGATTGAAGGGGCTGGTAAGGGAAAAGTGAGGGACGTTCCTTTATATTGACTCATGTGATTGTTTTTAAAAGTCACATGTATTTTCAATGAGAGAACGTTTCCAACTACTGGAGTCCAGCTGTTAAAGCTTTCATGTGCTGTTCCACCACCATCGCCCCTATTATGAACTAAAATTGAATGGCATATTAGAAGCAATAACCTCGAGTGGATTAGTTCCTCTCAAAAAAATGCTTATCACAGTATAATTTTGACTCCTTTTACAAATCCGTAAGATACGGTAATTAAGCGGCAGTTTGAGGAGCGTAGGCTGGCTAGTAGAAACTGGAAACTGTAAAATTTTTAAAACAGTTTTGTAAAATCATTGTAGTTATGATTTGTCTGCTAATTTGCCTTCCTTTTATTGCAGAGCTATGCCTTGTGCCCCTGTACTTGGTGAAAATATGAAATAATGTATATTTCCACGCTCAAAATCAAGAAAAGGTTAAGGACAAGAAGTGGAGATAGCGACAACCATGGGAGGAACAAAATTTCGTGACAGTGAATTCCTTGAAAAAGTCGTTGATGATACAGAGAAAGAAATCCGGCATAGCAGTAGTAAAAGCTACTAGAGTGTTACATATCTTACAGAGAAAAATTCACCATTATTCAAGGACAGTGAGATGTAACCTCTATACTTACACTAGTGTAACCTCACTAGATTGTGATTCGCGCTTGGCACCCAGGGACCCAAAACAAATAAAACAAACATTCTGCGGAAAGTTAAGGTAGGAGGGATAAGATTTTGTCCGGTGATTATAACCCAAAGTCAATTGATGCCTCGTTAAACTGAATGAGAATCACAACAAAAACAGACAGCAGATCTTTAGAATGACATTCCAGAAATTGTCAATGATGAAATTGACCATCAACCTTTAACCTGTATTGTAACCCAAACGATAGCCAGGACCAGACTTTCACATGGGACAGACTGTTCGTAATTTCTCACAGGCATCAACTCCCGTACATGCAATCACGTTCAACGGCTGTTGGCCCATCGCAAGTAATGTTTTTAAAGATTCACCATCATCTAGTCAAGAACCCTATTTCTTTCGTTTTTTACGTGTCATTCCCACTTATCATATCATATTTCTCACGAAATGAAGCCTGCTTGCAAGCCATCAAGGTATAGCTTCCCCCGCCCTGCTGCAACCCTCCTTGTATTTCATTACTGTTCCTGTTGTAAATAGTGCACATAAATTGTGGTTGTAAGGCTGTTTTGTTGAGTTTCCTTCCAGTCTCGGCCGATTCATCTTTTTACTTTGCAATCCAGAATAAAGACATCTTAAACGTAAGACAATTGGCCGAAACAAATTTCGGAGGGAGAAACATGGATTTTTTGACTTTATCCGGGCTTTTATTTTAATTGTGACATTCGAAATCGTACATATACGATAATAAGTTTTTATGAATCCGTTTCATACGAGGACTTCATATGACAATATTTACCTACATTATTCTGTTTTAAGAATTCTACCTATCATAGTACCTTTGTACAGGGTTTTTAGAATTTGAATTAAATTTTTTTCCCTTTTTGGTATTTTTTAAGTTTTTGAGTTTTATTGATTTTTTAGTTTTTTTCTTTTTTTACTTTTTCATCATTTAAAGGTGCAAAGTTGTTCTGTAGTATGTTCTACCTATAAAAATATGTTACTGTGCCGTTGTGCGTATTAGGGGTTGTTGAGAATTAGATTATTTTATAGAAATAATTGTCCAATGATTGAAAATTGTCATCAACTTAAATTCGATGTAAACCCAAAGATAGCCAGGACCACACGTTCACATGACAGACTGTTTGTAATTTTCCAATGCATCAACTCCTTAAATATTACAATCACGTCCACAGTCTGTTGGCGCAGAAGTAATGGTCTTCAAGATCTCCCCATCATCTAGTCAATAACCATATTTCTTCAGTTTTCTTCATGTGTCATACCACCTTCATATTTCTCACGAAATGAAGCTGCCGTGCAAGCCATCATGGGTAATATGCTTCACAGATTGCTGCAACCTCCTGTATTTCATACTGTCCTGTAAATAGTTGCACCATTAAATTTGTGGGTAAGGCTGTTATGTTGTGGTTCTTCCAGTCTCTTCGTTCGCTTTCAATCTGTTTACTGCACTCCAGGTACATGGACACCAATCTCAACCCGGTAAGACCATTTGCGGTTTTAAGGCTGTTCTGTTGTGGTTCCTTCGTCGTCGTCGCTTTCATTTTTACTTGACTACATGGTTGGAGATGCCATTTCTGACCCACCATTCATCCTGTTTTTTAGCTCAAACAGAGCCGCATAATGATTATTATATACCTCTATATATAGATTCCCTCTCATTGATTGGTTAATAAGTGGAGGGCATAAATTCAACTAGCTTTAGAATGAACAAAAATGAACTATGCCTTGGAAGAGCGGGCATAGTTCATAAAACTATGCCCGGGACACCTCCTCCCAGCGTAAAGGACTGCCGTACGAACTATTCATCCGTATTATGAGTGTACATTATTGAACTGGCTTTGTGTAAGAGATGAAGATAAGCAGCCCCATCGCAAAATTGTTACTCGTTACTGTGCTTACTGTGCTAAAGCAAGGGAATGGCTGATGAATCGCATCAAATTCAGGCTTTGAGCTTGTAGATGATAATCTGAAAGGAATCAGAGATGAAGCTCTAGGGCTAATACAAACGGCAGGTAAAATAAACCGTGAAGATAAGTCGATGATTAAATTGACACCGATAACGGCCATATGCAGGCCCTCTGCAGGCGTTGTAAAAAAATGCTAGTTCAGTAGCGTTGCACGTCGTCCGTACCTAAGTCTACAACGCTACGCACGGGAGAGTGTATTGAAAGAGCCGGGGTGGGTGGGCCAGCGAATCCGATGCGGAATAGCAAATTCAGAAGAATCAGTACAAAAACAGTGCACTTATGAAATCTTTACCTTATGTAGTCCTAATATTATACGCACGTTGTTTCCTTGGAACTAATTTTAAATTCATGTTTAAAATCTGATGATTTTGAAAACGTGGACTTTGAACCTAAAAAAATTACCCAATTTAAACATAGGCAGTCGCCCCACAAGATCAGTGAGTCGCCCCTACTGGATTGTTCCCGGTTAAGTTCTTAGAATGGGCACGAGCACGCTTATTTTCGCTGATACCAATAAATTACGAACACACACCCGGAAGTGGGAGAGACGGTGTTTAGCTTCAATGTTTTCGGTCATTTGTGCTTTTTAGGGTCAAACATTCACCCGGGGATTTAAGCATGAGCTGTGCACCGTTTGTATTTTTAAAATCGAGCTAGTAGGGATGCTAAGACATCAAAGTTTTCATATATGCACGGATTTCGTGTCATAAAGGACTGTAAGTATACCAATATTCTTGACTTTGTGGCACAGTGGCCGGCACAGTGGACCCCGGTGTTTGAATGAACTGCCGCTCTGGCTTAGGGAGAGAAGATAGTAGGGGCTATCGTCACGTAGCGGAAAAAAGCCAGAGCAACCTCGGGCTAGTGTAAAAGCTGCCGAATTCGGAGTTGTACGCATCTTGCTGACAAAAAATGGCAAGAAGTCGATTACGGCGATCCGTTTTGGACTCCAACATCACTTCCTCAACACAAGAAAGGTTGATTGCTAATTCTTCACAAGTTTTGGACCTTAAGTTTCACAAAATGGTTAAACCATGCATGCATGCAATGGCCTAGACCTACACATGATATAGGTCTGTGTTAGCATCCTGGCTTAGAATGTTCTTTTAACCAATCAGATGACAAGAATCTATATATTCGGTACATAAAACAAATATTGACTGCTTTTTATTCGGAGCATAGTTGCAACTATAGGCCCTCGGTGATCTCGAAACCATACTATGCCCCTCGGCTTACGCCTCGGGGAAGAGTGTGGTTTCGAGATCAAAACCTTGGGCCTATATTTTCAACCATGCCCCTCATAGTAGTCAATATTTGTATATTAGTCTTCAATCAAGCATCGATCTTAGGAACTACTGCGGAAACTACTTACAGGAGATTACTGCCCGCTTTTCACGCTGAAGACTTACGATACTCGTTAATTCCGATTAGAATGTAGACAATTACTCGACGTCTTCTAATACAAATCTAATACAATCCCATAATTGTTAGTGAGATTTTCGCAAATTGAGCAACAGCTGAAATCGCCTTAAGGAGACACGAAGAGATTTCTGGAAAGTGCGCCCCTATATTTGGTCAAAACCGGGATTTTGCATATTTAGAATACTTACCAATGTATTATTTACAGAAAATCAAAGCATGCTTCTCTATGGAGGCCTATTAGGACAGCAGACAAGTTCAAAACGTAGTTTTTGGTTTCCCTTTCTGCTTGTTTTTCAAAACACCTTCGAAACCTTCTATGCAAGTGCATGTCCTACAACCTATCAAGTGCAAATTTAGAGAAATTTGTATCCTCAAAAAATCTCCTCGTTCCCCTTTAATGTAGCTATCACCTCACACTAGAATGTAAATGAATCCCGAAGTGCAAGTGGAAGTATTACATTTCATTGGTGGATGTAATTTAAACTTGTTTGAGTAATAAACAATATGGCTCTGATCTGTTTTTACTGGTTTAACATTTTTATGATGGTTTACGAGGAAAATGAGTAAATTCCAATATTCTAATGTGAGTGTAGGAGTACTGTAATTCGTGGCAAAAAATGTACAAATAAATTCTTTACTTTTCTAGAAGGAGGACGGGCGCTAATGATATCGAAGTTTAAATCTATTCCAATTTTAGCACAAAGAACAAAAAAAATAAAACCAAACAAACAAAAAACAATAAATAAAAATAAAAAGTGCTAAAAGTGTATTTAGGTGCTTCTTTGCGATTTTCTGTTGATTGTTTTCTATTCAAACATATTTACCTCTTCGATTTTCTGCAGACTGTGTTGGCGTTGGTCTTTGGTTAATCGTGGAAGCTGATGGCGAGCTTGAAGCTTCAAAAAAGAACCCTGCAGATAAAAATAATGAAATTTGTAACGCGTATTTGCTTACCACTTTCATATAGCTTCCCAGAATACATGACAATCTCAACGTAAGACCATTTGCCCGAACCAAATTCGGAGAAACATTTTGACTTTTGACTTTTATTTTTAGAGCAAACTTATTAGCACATTTTCTTGAAGAGCGCCCCAATTTGCAAAAATTTGATATTGTGCACATGTTGATAAATGTCTAGAAAACTACCTTGTTTAAAACGAGAATGCTCAAAAATGCCGTATTTATCATAAAAATGAGCCGATTTTAGTAATTAGAATTGGGATTTCAGATTGTACTAACGACAGAGCTGGAAATGCTAAGTTTAGTCCGTCCGTGAGAAATAGTGCCACCTCAAGAAAATACTCTAAATTGACTTCCCTGAAACAATAAAACAAGTAACAGATGAGGCGTAGATGTCGTACATGACGCTATTTCCGGCTATTTCATATTGAAAGGCCTTTCAGCAGCCGTTGGAATTATTTATCGGGATCCCAATATTAGTTATTCTAGTTACAAAATTCCCCGGCAAAATTCCTCGTTTGCGGCACATAAACATTGTAGAGCTTAACCATTCACAGTAGAGTTTACTAGCCAGTTCACAATGCAATCGTGTAAAAACTCAATTATTTTGAAAATTGGGGGCGCTCTTCTTCAAAAAAAAATGTGGATCATATTGCTTAATGTGACCTTCTAAATTTAATTAAAGATAATCACGTTCTTTATGAAGCCGTGTTTAACACGAGACTCGTATGCACCAATATTTACCTTATACTGTTTTGAGAATCTCCATCCTATTACCTGTGTACAGGGTTTAGGAATTTGAGTAAATCCTGTATTGTCTTTCAACGCAACACAAAATTTTTTATTCGGGTAGCCGATTTCTTTTCACACAGGAACTCTAGTGTCTCATGAATGGTGCAAACTTCTGTAGTATGTTCTACCTATAAAAAATTATGTTTACGGCTGCCGTTTGCGCGTTTCTGGGTGTTGAGAATAGATTAATTTTCTAGAAATCAATGAAGCCCGTACGGAAGTGCTTAATATGTTTGCAGAACGACATGATTTTTTTTCATCACAACAACAACATGGCGGTTTTTACGAAGGATGCGAAAAGATCGTTTTCGCAATATGGATTAAAAGCGAATCAATTTTATAAGGAACTTTTGCGTGATAAAGATAGCGCAACATACCCAAGCGATTCAAACTGTACAACTGCCAGTGTTATCCAGAGCGTATGTAAGCTAAAAAATGTGTCGGAAAAGATTGGACAAAACTGGAACTAGCACAATTCTGTCACAATTTAGTCCGAAGCAAGACGGGAGGCTGGTGAATGAATTATTACAAGACTGGCGCGATGCTGACAGTACGTGCGGAATTAGCCGATTCTAAAGAACACTGGTAATAGCATTGTGGACCTTATAAAAAGATGCTGAATTTTCCGAGGCAAAAAACCTGTTTTAAGTGCCAACCCAAGTTAAGCTTAAGAGATTAGAGCGAGGAGACACTGTTCACTACAAGAAAAAAAATTGATGAAAATGATTGGCAAAAAATATACAGTTCAAATGTCTTTGATGAAAAACACCACAAGGTCTCAGTTCAAAATGTTGGTTTGAACTTATGATCTACATTTGCAGACGTGAAGGGGGAAAATTGAGAAAGCTTTATAAGAAAAGGATAATTTTGACATCGGTGTGGATTCAGATGGAGACGGTGCGTTTACCAGGCGAAACGAGGATGACCCAAAAAGATTTGAGAGGATGACATGAGCTCGAGGGTCGACGCTGGCCGGATGTACGAAACAAAAATTGAAGGGTGTCCAGTAGCATCCTTCGATGCTTAATCCAAAGTGCGATGCGATGCTTTTTTTCCAAACACCTACGTCGTCAAACCGCATCAGGGGTCTGGTACAAAAATTGCCCAGTTGGTGAGAGATCGCTTGGAAATTTTATGTGAACAATATCAAGCTTAGCTGAACTGTCAAAGCGTTGTACAAATCACAGTATCCGTTCAACTTGTATATCTCTTCTGGATAAGAAGGGGTTTGAGGCACGAGATATTTGCAACATCTGGTCATAAAAATGAGGCAAGTTTGAAAATCGGACTTCCTTGTGACAGTAAGAAACAACAACTTTCAGATGCGCTTTCTTCCAGCCTCGTAGGTTCAGTCGCAAAGAAGAAGAAAGTTGGCAAGCAGGCAAGCTCCGCGAAAGGACAGTGAAGACTGGACTCAAGCTACGTGTACATCCACAGCTAAGCCAGTCTCAAGGATTCACACCAGTAAATAACGTGAGAAACAGGTAAGTCCAGCCCCCACTGCAGATGAGGTGTTTTTTTTTGGTGAACCTAGCCTAAGTATACCCTAAAAACTGTGAGAAAAGGCGAGATTTGGGTTGCAAATCATGGTTGCTATCAATATTAAGTATAAAATCTGTAGGAATATCCAAAAAGATTGTCATTGATAGTTTATTTTGATCCGACAAACCAATTTTAACCGTATTCTTACAGGGAACACCTGACTGAAAAGTGCTGTGACCTCCAGGATCCACTGTGCATGGCTATCTTCCTTTTAGCGGTCCAGTACTAGCTCGAAAGTTGGGGATACCGCCCCGGAATGCATGCGGGAGGGGGGCGGAGAGAGATGATCGGCAAGCAGAAGGGTAGCGTGAAGGGCGGAGAGGTGCCAGGGAGGAGAAAATGACGTTTTCATCTCGTCCATTTTGTACAGGAACGAATGGGACCAGTATTTACTGGTGTGAAAACCTATAGGAGCTGTGTATAGGAGACTTGCGAAATAGATGTGACTCCCTCCACCTCACCTCGGGAATGTCAATTTTGCTCTTGTCAACTTGTTTTCAAAACACTGGTGATACTAAAGCAGTCCCCCTGGCCTAGTGTTGTCTATGCAGAGCGGGGGGGGGGGGGGGTTCAGCGCAGGAGAACTGCTCGAGAGGCAAGACATGGTGAGTGTGAATGGAGCTGTAAAACACTCTAGGCTGGCCTAAGTTTGTTAAGCGAATGTAAAATGGCCGAGTCTAAGGTGCAAAATTCAGCAGTCTGGCTTGCGCAATGTTTTAGCCGATTAAATAGCCACAATATAATACCATGACAAATTTTGTGATGTGCCTACATGCCGGGTTTTAAACCAATGATGGCAGCTCTTTTTTTAACCAGAAAGTGACGCTATTTGATACATGTTAAATTGAAAGTGTTTGTCAGCTATAATAGGACTTTCTTTCTTTGGTGTGACTGACATGCTTACAAGCAACCCCCCGAGTAAACCCCCTCCCCGAGTAACCCCCCTCCCCAAGTAAGCCCCTCCTTACTCATGTGCTATAAGAGCAAAGGGTAAGTTATTTTATTTCTGATATATGCTTTAAAGCAATGGAAAACAGAAATAGTGTTTTTGTGAGCCCTATCTAAGAAATCTTCAGTAGAGAGCAAATATGGATAATTTAGGACAATACTATTTTGTTGTCTCACTTAATTAAAAAAGAAATTATTTCATGATGCATTCCACAACATGTGAAGGAGGTTTCAAATAGACAAGAAATGCATTAATTTACAAATCCGAGGTCTCTATAGGATTCACAACCAGTAAATAACGTGAGAAACAGGTAAGTCCAGCCCCCACTGCAGATGAGGTGTTTTTTTTTTTTTTTGTGACCCTCGCCTAAGTATACCCTAAAAACTGTGCGAAAAGGCGAGATCTGGGTTGCAAATCATGGTTGCTATCAATATTAAGTATAAAATCTGTAGGAATATCCAAAAAGATTGTCATTGATATGTTATTTGATCCGACAAACCAATTTTAACCGTATTCTTACAGGGAACACCTGACTGAAAAAGTGATGTGACCTACAGGATCCACAGTGCATGCTAGTCTTCGCGGTCCAGTAGCTCGAAATTTTGGGGATAACTACCCTAATTTCATGCTTGATTGGGTAGGAGATATGATGATCTTCAAGCAGAATGTTAGCTTTAAGGTCTGAAGATGTTTCCATTGAGGAGAAAATGACGTTTTCATCTCGTCCATTTTGTACAGGAACGAATGGGACCAGTATTTACTGGTGTGAAAACCTATAGGAGCTGTGTATAGGAGACTAGCGAATATAGATTGTGACCTCCACCGCACCTCGTATGTCAATTTGATCTTGTCAACTTGTTTTCAAAACACTTGGGGGTGATACTAAGCATTTCCCCCTGGCCTAGTTTGGTCCTAATGACAGATCGGGGGGGGGGGGGGTTCAGCGCAGGAGAACTGCTCGAGAGGCAAGACATGGTGAGTGTGAATGGAGCTGTAAAACACTCTAGGCTGGCCTAAGTTTGTTAAGCGAATGTAAAATGGCCGAGTCTAAGGTGCAAAATTCAGCAGTCCTGGCTTGCGCAATGTTTTAGCCGATTAAATAGCCACAATATAATAGGCCATGACAACTTTTGGGATGTAGGCCTACATGCCGGCAGTTCTTCTTTTATCCAGAAATTGAAGCTATTGATCACATTTTTAAATTGAAACGTGTTTTTGTCAGCTATAATAGGACTTTCTTTCTTTGGTGTGACTGACATGCTTACAATCAAAACCCCCCCGAGTAAACCCCCTCCCCGAGTAACCCCCCTCCCCAAGTAAGCCCCTCCTTACTCATGTGCTATAAGAGCAAAGGGTAAGTTATTTTATTTCTGATATATGCTTTAAAGCAATGGAAAACAGAAATAGTGTTTTTGTGAGCCCTATCTAAGAAATCTTCAGTAGAGAGCAAATATGGATAATTTAGGACAATACTATTTTGTTGTCTCACTTAATTAAAAAAAAGAAATTATCTCATGAATGATCACAACATGTGAAGGAGGTTTCCAGTAGACAAGAAATGCATTAATTACAAACTGAGGGTTCTCTATAGGATTCCCACCAGTGTAAATAACGTGAGAAAACCAGGTAAGTCCAGCACCCAATGCAGAATGAGGTGTTTTTTTTTGTGACCTCGCCTAAGTATACCCTAAAAACTGTGCGAAAAAAGGCGACGAGACCAGGGTTGCAAATCATGGTTGCTATCAATATCAGGTATAAAATCTGAGAGGAATATCCAAAAAAGATTGTCATTGATAGGTTATTTTGTCCGACAAACCAATTTTAACCTATTCTTACAGGGAACACCGACTGAGAAAGTGATGGGACCTACAGGATCCACGGTGCATGCTAGTTTTCGCGGTCCAGTAGCTCGAAAATTTTGGGATAACTACCCTATTTCATGATGATGGGTAGGAGATATGATGATCTTCAAGCAGATGTTTGTTGATTTAAGGTCTGAGATGTTCATTGAGGAGAAAATGACGTTTTCATCTCGTCCATTTTGTACAGAACGAATGGGACCAGTATTTTACTGGTGTGAAAACCTTCAAAGTATGCCGGGGCCTTCATCAGGTAAGCTAGACTAATGGGCCAAATCCTAAATCTGCAGATCAGCCTGATCTCACGAACGCTGAGTCTTTTTGGATAGTCCAGATCTCACTGACTCTCAACAAGCCCTCTCCGATGAGTTGCTGACATCCAAATCTAGCTGTGCTATGGAAGAAATAAACCAGCACCGTTAGCTGCCAAAACCCAGTTGAAATTTGAAATTAATCATGCAGTGCCTGCTAGTGATACACATGAGCATCACATCCGCACAGCGCACAGTGCAGACACAATTGCACAGCAGCAGCCCCTGTCATTCATTGGCTGTAATGTGACAAATAAACTATAACGTTTGTAGCCTACTTAATTAAGGTGCTTGTTTGAACTGTACATTATTTTATAGGCCTACTTGGATTGGATTTTACTACGGTGTCGTTAGAATTTGTCAAGAAGAGGAAGAAAGAAAGAACCTCAGTGTTCAACAATTTATAATTGTTACCTGTTTTGGATGTAAAGAAGAGACCAGTGTTCCTGCATTCTTTGTTGCATTGGATTTTGGTGTTAAACTAAAGCTTCTTGTTACATGAGGTAGGTCATTTATATTGCTTTGATTATTTAAAAAAAATTGAACATCTTGATTTGTATGTCACGGTGTAAAGCTTTCTATCAAAAAATAGCCCCCTATGAAAGGAATTAAGCTCAGAACCGTTTCTTTGGTTAGAGCAGCAAAACGGAACATTCAGACCTATTTTTATATTGAAATATACCCATAAAAATTACTTTATGTTTTCAGATTAAGTTTATTTACTGTAGCTAAATAAAAAGGTAGGAAATCTATTGCGTGTCTACTTCTATAGGAAATCATATATATCACAGGAAATATGGATGACTAGAAATCTATTTATTATTTATTTATCCCTTAGGCCAACGCGTAAACTTTCTAGACAAACCACATGCCTGATTGTTCTTGGATGTCTAAGGATCATTTTATATACTTATAGTGTTAGATTATTGTTTTCAGCGTGCAGTATTTTTCACGAAGCACGGGGCTCTGTCAGATAATGCACGGGTCATCAGATAATGCACGGGTCATCAGATTAATGACACGGGGTCATTAGATAATGCACGCGGGTCACCACAAGTAACAACTCCTATTAGCTACTAGAAATACAGTCAATCATTTGATATCGACTTACTGCTCAATACAGTAACATGCCTGCAATCGTAGATATACCATCTACGAACTAGTATCTACAATCTATGGTGTCAGTCTCACTTCAAGTATGTGTGAAAAACTATTGGTTTATCGTATAAAGTATTAGGTGAATTCACGTGCGCAGACATTCAAAATAATTGATTTACGTTTCTTCGAAAACGCGTATTCCTTAATTAACGACGTTTGACATAAAATATTGATCTTAATATATAGAAAATTCCTTAGTTATAATTGTCAAATAGAAAGCCTTTCAGAAAGTTTAGCGGCTATACTGAACCCCCTGACTATGTGCCGTGACGTCAGCGCGAGACTGATGGGCGCACCAGTAAACCGCACGCGCTGGCGTAAAGCGACGGCGGTTTTACACTCGCGCACAAAGATGGCATACATTGACGCGTGGGTACAAGCTGCGTCAATGACATCACTGCACGGAGGTGAGGAAATGGAATATCAGGTGCTATATATTGTAGGCCCATGAGAAATGAGAATTACGTGTACTTCAAGAAACCCAAAATCAAAATTCACAAATAAAATTTTTCAATGCAGAACCAGTCATGTTTTGTACATACCATGTCTGCGTTGGTCTTTAACATCTAATACAGTGGGCCAATTGGAATTGGTAGAAGAACCTCATATGCATTTATATGCAAATCGGTCACTGATGGGTTTGTTTTGGAAAAAAAAGTAAGGGCAGTGCGAAAAGTCTATCTTTCTTTCAATTTATTGACGCGTTTATCCTAATGGTTGTTTTGAAACGCCAGGGAGGTGCGAGAAGATTAGCCACTCTAAGCGTCTTAAAGAGTCTGATTTTTCTTGCACTTCCAGATCATTTTCAAAAAACAAACTAAATCACAATGAATTGCGTCAAGGTCGTTTGGACTATTATAGAGTTATAACTTTGGACATGCTGGAGTAAGAATGTTTTTAATTTATTGAAAACTACCTCAAAAATTTAGATAAATTACGTTAATTATTAATGTTAAGGTAATGTAATTTTGATGCTATGTTTTTCTCAAAGTATGTGACGGATAAGGACCACGACTCAGTGCACTCGACAGGTAATTGCACTTGACACGTATGGGTCAGACAGGCAGCACTCGAGCTCCGGCTCTTCGTGCTGCTGCACGACCCATACGGTCGCGTGCGATTATCCTGTCGAAAGCACTAGGCTAGGTCCTTTCCTTATCATAAGCGAGGGGTTCGCCAGGCGAAATCGACGACAAGTGCTTTTTTATGGGCGCCGACGGGCGCACCTATAGTTGGCTTTGAAAACCGTTACGGCGGTCCGGTAAGTAGTAAGGGATGCGGCCCGTAGCGATTGTGTTGCCTACTTTTCCGTGTTTGCGAGCACCGAAGAACCCATCTTGCAGTTACTGTCCATGTTCCCTATTCACTGTGCAACATGCATTCATAGGCCTATGCCTGTCACGCGTACTCTTTGCTTAACGCATAGGACATGAGAACTCACGTCGTTGCGAGGAAAAGTGCTCAAGGGATTTTCTTCGTGAAGCTCTAATTGTAGATATATTATATCAATGTAACAGATGTGAATTTTATTATGATAGAAAAATGCAGAAAAATCCGAAAAAATGGTTTCATTTATAAAGAGTGGTATTTTGGTTGGGTAGGGTATAATGCTAACTTATGTCAAAAATCAACAGTGATTTCTGTGCAGATCCAAGAGAGCGCCATGGACAAGTTTAGGAACCTATACTCTTCGTACTAAGCATGAGAACCAAGATAATCTATTTTCTATAAGGTGGTGTAATTTGGTTGACATACAGTACTGAAAAAATATCCGAAACGACCATTTCTAACTAGGCTTCCAACATGTGTAAAAAAACAGGCCTTACTAGCAATGTTCATGCACACAGTGTGTGAGTTAATCACTCATCCTTAGCATGTCATTGATCAGTGAGTGGATGGTTGCCTGTGACGGTGGGCATAAATTTCATTTCATACGATCAAATTATGAATGGATTCATGTCACATGATTCGGTGGGGTGGGCAAAAGGTCGAGAGGCCCGTTTACCGTGGACAACTAACTGCACTATGCCGACAACAACGTTCAATTTTCTCGCTAGGTTCTATCGGTTCAGACCCAATTACGATACCATATCAAAACAAAAAATAGTAACGGAACCCTCGTGATGCAAAAATCTCCATGAACCCCTTCGTTTTCGAGATAACGTTAATCGCTCGACGCAGTACTAATATAATATCTTTCGCAGTCTGTGACAACAGATTACACACTTTCCGGACCGCCGTAGGAATGTAGCCAAATTGGGGATTTCTAGTTACATCCAAGATAATGTACATAGCGGATATTCCAAATATGGTGGAAAATTATGAGAGTTGATCGAGTTACTCATGACCTAAAAATTAATTTCTTTCGGCATAGATTAAATCAAGAAGAAGTTCTTCATTTTTCATTGCGAATTTAAGGAATATTTTAAAAACATTGTATAATGGTTTCCTCTACGTAACGCCATATTGGGCATGTCAATCGTGACCCGAGTTGTCTTCCATCACCTGTGAACATGAGGCAGATAACAATTACATAGCAAGTTCCTATGTATCGGCAGCGGTTTAAGGCGCTGATACACTTGCACTATTCCCCCCACCCCCCGTGTCCCTTGGTTCGGATTCGGTAAGGAAATTGATTTTTCATGTGTTATTAGTGTTGTTCTTGTTTGAGCTGTTTGTTACCAGAAAGATGTGCCGTTGTTTTGTTTTTTTCTCCCTTTTCCCCCTTTTTTCTTTTTTTTTAACAACCTACACAGCTTAAATTGAATCACGAAATTGGGAATAAGTAGGCCAAAATGAAAAATAATAATAATGAAACAAAATTACAACGGAAACAAAAGAAAATAAATTTAAACATATATAAAATACGAAATAAAAAATTCAAAAGAATTAACAATTGAACAATAAGTGAAAAAAAGAAAACGCTAAATTACAAATAAAAAAGAAAAGACAAATAACAGATAAGATTTTAAAAGAAAAAACAATATTAACTTAAAATTAGTTAAAAATACATAAAATAATATAAGCAAATTAAATTAATAACAAAAGTTAATGAACAAAAATAAATGTAAAAAATAATAACAAATGCAACTAAATGAAAATACACCAATAAAAAAGTACTAAAATAAAATGAACTAATAAAAATAAAAATCTTTAAAATAATAAAAAAATAAAGATAAGTTGATATACTAATAATAAAACAAAATTACAATGGAAACAAAAGAAAATAAATTTAAATATAAATAAAATACAAAATAAAAATTCAAAAGAATTAACAATTGAACAATGAGTGAAAAATAGAAAACGCTAAAAGACAAATAAAAAAGAAAAAACGGAAACAAATAAGAATTTAAAAGAAAAAACAATATTAAATTAAAATTAATTAAAAATACATAAAATAATATAAGCAGATTAAATAAAAACAAACATTATTAAGGCCAATGGAATTGGATTGTTAGTTTCCGGTTGACTGTTCGAAAAAAGGAGGAGGTCACTCTTTCATTATTTTCAAGATTTCATATAAATGTTTACGTCATTTGTATAAGATGGTGTCTAAACCTAAATTCATATATCTAACATCAGACTTTATAACAGTTGGATACTTTTAAGTAATATTTCCTTCAAAAAAATCATTTTTTCAAGATGAATATTGTAAGCTCGATCGCAGAGTATGATCAGGAGCATTGGTAGGGAAATCTAAAATGTTCATTATTAACCACTAAGTAAACCCCCTCAGCCACAAAAATATGTTAAAATGATAAGAACGACATGCCTGATATTATGAGAAGCTGAAAGTTATGATCTGTATTTAAGATTTCCGAAAATATGACTTTTAACCAAAATAATGAAAGTTTTGACAAAAATTAAAATTCAGGATGGGCGGGTAACTGAAAACTCAATATCCAATTCCATTGGCCTATAACAAAATGTTAATAAACAAAAATAAATGTAAAAAAATCATAACCAAAAAATGGAACTAAAAATACACAAAAATTACACGTTGATTTGATAAAATATGAAAAGCAAGGACTTTGTTCAGGAAAGATGTGGCGTGGTTTATTAAAAAAAACCTACTTAAATAAAACAGCAATAATAAATAAATAATGAAACGTGAGCATAAATACGAACAACGTTAGAATTAAAGTTTAAAAGAAATTAAGAAATAATTCAAAATATCGAATACGAACAAAAATTAAGGAAACAAGAAAAATAAGCATTTAAAATGAGCAAATATGACAAATATTAAAACTAAAAGCAATACAAATTAAATTTGAACGAAATAAAACCCGACCGAATATTAAAAATGAAAAAAAGTCAAAACATTAAACAAGAAAATACGAAGAAAAATAAATGTTTTTAAATCAACAATTATAAAAATACAAAAATAGAAATGTGACAAATGAGTGACCCAAAATAAATAAGATTTAACAAAAATATTAATAACAAAATGAAAATGATCAAAAAAACAAATATACACTCAATTTATAAAAATAATTAGATTGTTTTTTTTTCAAGTTAATTTTTTCCGATGTTCAATTTGGTGAAAATGTGAACCTGAATTGGATGGGTTGTGATGTGGAAGGGGTGATTGGAAAACACCCTTGTATAATGTTGAACCCGACGTTGTGGAAAGGAGGAACCGGGGGTAGTTGGGAATGGAACTCGGGAGGTGAGGAAGGAAATCTGGTAGAGGTTTCATGGTGTGCAAATGAGGTTTGCAATCATCTTATAGTCCGTCACAACGATTTCTGCCCAATATAATATAGCGCATGACGGAATCAATTGTAATACCAAAAAAGGAACAGCATGGGGTAGTATTGGGTATGGGTAGTGGGATTGTCCATATAGATAAAAAAGGGATAAGGTGTGGAGGTTAGGTAATGTAGAAATGTGCCTGGTGTAGTTGGAAGGAGGAACCTGGGTTAGTAGGGAAAGGGGCCACTCTTGGTAGTGAGAAGGAGGATCTGTGTTAGTTGGGGAGGACGCTCTGTGACAAGCTGTGAAGGGCTCACAGGACAGTTGTGAAAGGGGTCTTGGATAATTCGAAATGAAGAAAAGACCTGGGGACTTTGGGGAGCTGTAAAGGGCCTGGTATAGTTGCAAAGGGGCCCCTGTGTCGGTAGTCAGACAGTGACCCTACTTAGTGGTGACAAAGTTTAATAATGCTACAGGTTACGTATGATAAGGTGTAACCAAACAACTAAACTGTTCATATATATATATATTTTTATATTATTTTCAAACAATTTGTACTAAGCAAGTTGCAATCAAAACTTCACGAAAATTCAATCTGATATTTGTTACCGTTTCTTTCTTACATTAAGTATTTCCCAACCACATAAAACCCAACCCAAACAAGAGTAACTCCTTGGGGCGTGTCCCCTTAATTTTTAAAGGGATTTTTATTTCAGCGTTATGTTTACGTATTGGCACAATGATGGACAATGTCGGTGACAAGTCAATTTCAGCAACAAAACCCAATTCGGCGACAACCCAATTCGGCAACAAACCAATTCGGCAAACAAGCCAATCGGGCAACAATTTTATGGGGAATCTTTTGAATGTGTGAGCTCGCGATACGGAAATATTGCTTGTATTTTCTGTTCGTCTTTTCTGTGACAAATTTTGGTGTATATAGTAATTTACACAATAGTGTTAGCCTCTTTTTATCAGTCGGTTTGTAATAAAATACCAGTGATTCTAACTTTTGATACCAAAGGGATACAGACTATTGCTGTGATGAGTAGAAAATAATCTTTCCCTAGAGGCATCCAAATTGGAAGGATGAGCTTTCGACACTTAGCGAATTGCCATTCATCAGAGCAAAACTAAACAGTCATGATGTTGCACCTATAGATGTAAGGGGGAGAGAATAATATCAAAGGGATACACCAGGTTAAGTTCGGGTTCATTTTTTGGTCGGGAAGCATCCCTTTGAGTAGTCTACCCCATTCAGGGGGAATTGGCTGCTCCTTTGTCCTATTGAAGTGTTAGGGGTAGACTTGATGAACAAATCTCCATGAGTTTCCTTTCAGTCCAATTAGTGTTCCGTCAAGAATTTTAGTCGTGTCCCAGGCAAGTTATGTTGGTCGTTCCACACATTATCGGCGATAGCCGATTGGTGTGGTGTTGCCCATCTGAGTCGCTTTCTGGTGTTCGTCGAATCTCTTTTTCAATGATCGCCGTGTTTTCACCATGTTACACTTTGTCCTCATGATCCACAAGGAATATAATAGATAACTCCAAGTTGGAGTTCATTGGGAACAGGGACTTTACACTGTTAAAAAAATTTCGTAAATTTACGGAAATTTCTGGCCGCGTATTTTCCAGACATTTTTAGGGTAAATTTACAGAAATTTCTGTCATTAACGGAAATTGACAGTACGTTTTTACAGAAATTTGTCTCATATTAGGAAAAATGTGTATTTCAACAGAATTTTCTCTTAATTTAAAATTACTGAACCAAAAAAAAGTCCGAAAATAATTGTCTCCAGAATTTTTTAATTATTTCCGTAAATTAACATTTTTTATGTTTTTTGTTTTTTATTTTATTGTTTTTTGTAAAACAGATTTTCCGTAAATTTACGGAAAATCTGTTTTTCTTAATTTACGAAATTTGTAACAGTGTAGGGTGTACTAGTTGTTTGTCGTAGCGTGTTAGTAGTCTTAATACACCCGTAGATTCTTCTTCTTCTGTAGAACTCTGCGAATAGCCTCAGAAGTACCCGATAAGTAAGGCAAAATAACTGTAGCTTTAGGAGTAGATCATTGTAGAGAGAGTATCGGCGCGTCGCGAAGTGAAGTCATGTGCAAACTTTGAAGGTTAATGGTTCAGCGTTCAAAGCTGTTGGATGTGAGCCTTTTCACATTCCGGTTGCCATAGTGTTTGCTTGTTGTGTTCCTCTTTCCTTGTGTACAATTTTTGGTGTATTGTAGTAATTTTACGAAAGGGATTTAATCATTTACCCTATTACATCTTAGGACTAAATGATGTTTTGCTTGGATTTTATATCAAAATCCTGCGAAAATTGTGCCCCATTTTGATGACCAATATTAATTTTTTTTAAAACTCCCACAACCTGCACATGCCTATTGGTTGCATCCAGCAGCCTTCCGATACATTCGCGTCCTTGTTTAAGAATGTAAACATCCAAATTGGTTTTCAAACTCGTGGAAGTGATTCAGTAAGGGTCCTTTTCATTATGTCAATTTTTTTTCAAAAGGGTTTGATTCGTGAATTGTTACTCTTTCTGCTTAGACACATTTCCATTGATGTTAAAACTTCTGTCTGTTCAAACCCGTCAACAAAAGGAGAGCCGGTGTATGTCATTGTCCACTGGGATGACATGCTCGGTCAGCGCAGTTTGTTCGTTTTCATTGCAAGATGTTGCTGATGCACATGGTAATCTCCCGTTTTGCCACGTTTTTTTAAATTTTGCATCTTAAAACCACAATATGATACGGAAACAAAATAATGTGATTAACGTAAGTAAAGAATGGCACAAGTACCAAGTACAACAGCAACAAAAAGTACCGTATTAAGGGGTTTTAAAATACGCTAATATGATGGCGTGATCATCGCCTTCCTACATGACGCAGGACCCCCTCGGTCTCCATTAATTAGTGTTTTATTACGTGGTCCCGACAGCTGATTGAAAGGTTGTGTCCCGAAGAAATGGTCCTAGGACCAAGATTTAAAAATTTTCGTCTCCTAGCGGCGCTATAGACCGTATTCAATAGCCAGCTATGTTGGTGACACGATACACCATTCCAGTACTACAATAATTCACCTGTCAATAGATCCTGTGCAATCGTTAAACATGATCGCTTGACAGCTTAATCTTGTAGTCCCTGGAATTATACATCTTGTCCCACCACCATTCTGGTGGCTGACGTCCATATTGATACGGTCTATCGCGATTTGTGTGCGCCTTTATTTCGTTAATGTGTTTATTTATGCCAAGTAAAAAAATACAACCATTGATCTCCCCGCTGCCTCCGATTTTGGACGCCGCACCATGTCTTTGTTTTAGTTTATTTTTTATTTAAAAAGCAACACCACCACCCATGCAAAAAGAAACCTAAAGAAGGGAAAACGAAGTCACACAAAATATCGGAGCACTATTGCACCTCTCCCTATTTTTAAGAGTATCCTTCATTTTTTGTAGAACATTTCTTCCACCGTCCTTGTCAGGTACTACATGTTCCACGACCGCAAACGCAATTCCAAGTATATCATGGTGGCTATCTTAGACATGGCGGCATCGTTGAAACAAAATAACAAATATAAGGCCCTCCCCTCATCAACTTTTTTCAAAGCCGGACGATCAACGTTTTATTGTTTTTTACTTGGCCTTAAAGCATAATGGGCACATTTTTTGAAGAGTGCCCCAATTTTTTCAAATTTGATATTTTGGCCACAGTTACATTGGTAATTGTCTAGGAACATACCGCGAACGAGGTAATGCTAAAAAATACGTATTAATAAAAAAGCGATTTTTATTGGAATTGGGATCCCAATTGGACTTAACGCAGAGCTGGAAATGCTACGTTTTATGTCCATCCATGAATGAAATAAGTGCCGCCTCGAGAAATGATCCCTAACTTAACTTGCCTGAACCGATAAAACAACTAATGGATGACGTAGACACGTACATGGCGCTATTTCCCGCTATTTCCCATGGAAAGGCCGTTTCCAGCAGCCGTTTAAATTATTATCGTAGTATCTCCGATAATACGTTATTCTAATAATGTTTCCTTCGTATTTGACACACAGACATTTTCGAGCTTAACCATTCACATTTGCTAGCCAGTTACCAATGCAACCGTGTAAAAATCTCCCTCCCTCCCTCCCTCTCTCCCTCGCTCCCTCCCTCCCAAATTAAAGGTGTATTCGTGATCCTAGCACCTCATTTTTTTTATGGTTCACAAGATATGAACGAGAAAAGGTTATTTCCAAAATTTCTGTTGATTCTGACCGTGCGGTTTGATGTTATCATCAAATGTTTGTATCACGGTGCTCCCTAGGCCTCTGTGTTAGATCGGATTTCCACACAAGATTGGGCAAATATACGATCTGGGCTAACTGTGCAGAATGAATATAAATTCTCAACATAATAATTTGTATTTTAACACACGCGCGCCATAGCCACGTAAACGTGATCAAGGCTCTGTGCGTCGCCATGAAGGCGCTCAGCACATCAGAACAGATTTATACCAGAACAGATTTATTGCCAAGAACTCGATTTTAGAAGCCGGAGGAAACCGGAGTACCCGGAGAAAACCCTCGGGAACGAGTATGGATCGAAAACCAATTCACTAAAGCCACCGAGAACGAGCCCCTGCCGGAATCGAACCCGAGACCAGACGTATTGGTGAAAGGGCGAGGAAGATACGCTACGGCCCAACACCTTTCCTTCCCCCCAAACAGGTAAGTTAGGAGACTGGGCTGTGATCACTAAATGCCCTTTTAAGAGAAAATGCTTGTACATACTGTCATTCTGATGTTGTTTTTTGAACGAAGAATTTTCATTGTGCACGAGAACTTCATCAATATCAGGCCGTTTTTTCCGATTCTCTTTCCAGCACTCTTCTTCAGCATATCTTTCAAGGCGGGAGGGCAGTGAGGTGGGATATCTGGCCGCAGTTTATGTACCTTAACTGCATACAGAATGGCGAAAATTTCTTTTCCTTCATATGGGATTTCGCAGGATAAGAGTTCCCATATAACAATCCTAAAGAATAGATATCCGAAGCCTTCGATGTCAATTTCACAATCGCTTCTGGAGCCATCCATGGAATCGTGCCTCTTTCATTGTTTGTCTTTTCAGTTCTATATTGTGTCTTTGCTATTCCAAAGTCACATAGCTTCAAAGTATCGTTAGCTGTTATAACAAAATTTTTGGATTTGATGTCCCGGTGCACAACGTTCTGCTTGTGGAGATATTGAACAGCACTGCTTGACTGCCGGGCCCATTCTAACATGTGATGCAATGGCAATCGTATTTGACTCTTGAGATATTCATATAACGATCCCTTGGCGGCAAATTCAGTAACAATGATTGTTATTGGAAACAACACAGCACAAAAGAATTCTACAATATTCGGATGTTTAAGCATGCGCAGAAAGTTCAGCTCTTTCTTTTGGCTTTCATTGTCGCTTTCCTGGTTTTCTCTGAATATTTTGGCGGCTGCGTCAATCGTACTTCCATCCTCTGTTTTTAAAGTCACGTGATAGACCTCTCCAGAGACTCCCGCTCCAAGTTTTTCCAAGTATTGGAGCTTAGATTCATCAATGATCCATTCTTCTGTCATGACGCCAATCAGTGTATATAAGGGCATATGTTGCGCTGAGATTGTCTTAAGTTCACCAGGTTGAAATCTCAGAAAAGTACTCTGGAAATCGTTTTAGAGAGCTATTGCTCTACTGCGCTGCGTTAAGGTTTATCCATTTCGCCTCTCTGTTACCATCAGAACCCTTAAATGATAGAAAACAATATAAGGTATAAAGTAGGAAATTATATTTAAAAAATTGCCATTAGTTTCATATATGGCAAAAAAATTAGTTTTAGCTTTGTCATACATGCAATAATGTATTAATGCGACAAAGTCCGCTAAGTTCAAATCAGCAGATCATCCAAAAACAAACAAGCAAACGAATGAACAAACAAATATACATGGATACGGCCCTACATGGCTTCAGGACTGCGTCTTCCTTCAAGCTCCTTCATTTTCTGAAACTATATAGATTGCTAACAAGATAGATGGGATGCGAACAGCGGACCGATTCGTCCACTTCCCACACACTACGAATGTGCTACGTGTACTCATGACCACACCTTAAAGGAGGTGCCCCCTGACTAGGATTAGGTATGTTTCCGCCCCAAAATGTTGCACATTAGCGCGTACTGCCTATTTCAAAATGGCCGCCATTGTTTTATGAAAAACTGCTATTGTATTTTCATTATGGATAGGAACCTTATCCAGGACTAAACGAAATAAAGTTTTACCTTCCTGAAGTGGGCTTAAACACTTAAGTGTCCTACACTGTTAAAAATAAACCTGTAAAAAAACAGGCATTTGACTGGCAGCTGGGACTCACTACGTGCAGAACGTAAAATAACCGGAGCCGTAAAAATAAGAAACCATTGCAGGGAACGTAAAATAACGGCGTAAAATCTCAGCTTCAACGTTATTGTTGGTTTTTGACTTGGTTAAACAATATTAAGAATTAAAACGTTATTGCAATCCTCTGACCATTTTTTTACGTTGTAGCTATGGCATCATACAAACGTTGTATTTACGTTACCACGTGGTTGTAAAAAAGTTATATTTCAGGCAAACAAGTTTGAGAAAAAAAGGCAATAAACAAAAGGAAAACGTGAAGAAATAAAGATTTAAACCAGTTTATACACTTTGTTTTATATGGTACTGTACACATTCTAACATGTTCTAATGTCACCAATTACTTAATCATCATATGAATAAACTCAATACTTGTACCTTACATAGATTCGAACCAGGGCCTTAAGATTACAAATCCTAAACCTTATCCACTACACTACATGACTTTACTGATAGCAGATGCTAAAATTAAATATATATGTGTGTGTGTACTACTTTTCCAAATTAAACTAAATATAATACGTAGTTCGTATTCTTACATTAAAAACAAGTAAGTTACAAAAGAATGTAATATTACGGAAAATATAATAACGGTCAACGTATAAATACTACCTTTTTTCAAAATGTGTAGTAATATTTTTAGCCACTGTTTATTTACATTTTTCTGCTTCCAAATTGTAATTTTATGTTAGGTATAGGTAATAAAGCGTGAAGATTATTGAATTATAGGGGTTTACCATAATTTAAAAGGTAAAGTCTGGTAAAATTAGGAACATTTTTAACAGTGTATATGGCCGTCGGAAGGAGGCATGTTTTGTTAAATGTACTAAAATTGCCAAATTGAGAACACCAAAAAGGGAATTAATGACATGTGTATATTGCGTACATGATCTTAACTCATGCTGGCGGCGGCGGTTATACCCGCTTCGGAGGACATTATATAAATGAAGACGAAAAACACCCCTGCACATCTTTTTTTCGACATAATAAGAACCACAAGGAAAACTATAACATTTTCCGCAATATTCTCTCGTACTTCTGGATAATTGCAGAACACTCAACACTAGTTGACGCGGGGAAGGAAGATGATCCCGGGATATGATCTCGGCAGTAGAGAGGAAGAAAGAGCTGGTGGTACAAGTCAGAAACAAAGATAGCACTTGATGTGCTAGAAGAAAAGTTAGGTCACCATATTTAAATTTTCCTTCTACATATAGACAACTTTTCCACTTTTTCATAAGCATATTTTTTACTGGGAAACACCCATGACGTCACTGAGTAGTCCTTAAATACAGTCCACACCCATTTATTATTATTTTATTGTATCGGGTTGATATTAGCTGTTGTCTTCCTATGAACTATTATAGAGTCAGTTTAAACTATATACGTTATGTAGCCAAGTAGTGACCAGCTATAGTGACAGCACTCTCTTGGACAAGTCAACACCCCGCTTTAATATTTTTACATCTTGGAATGATTTAGGGTCATCATTAGAAAGTGTTGTTTAATAACATCGAAAAGATTGGTAGGGCTGCTTTTCTTCCTGATTTACGTATCCTAGAGCGAATATAATCACCGCCATCTTTAAACACAAGTCTATACGTAAAATGTAAATGCCATAAATTCTTTTTGGAGCTCCCAAAATATCACCCAGGTTCTTATTTCAACAATTTGCCATTTTAAGTTAATTTAGCAAAATATGCCTCCTTGCGGCGGCCATCTTGGACGTCTAGATGTGTAAGCCCCCTTTAGGAAGTTAAAAACTTGATTTCGCGTAGTCGTGAAAAAATTTATATCTGTAATTAAAGTGACAGGAGGAGATTTTTTTAGGATATGAATTTCTCTCAAATTTCACTGGATCGGTTGTAGACCACCTACCGAGAACGTTTGGAAGGTTTATTGGACAAACAGGTGCAAAAGAAAACCGCAAACCTTGTTTTGAACTTGCCTGCTATCGTAATCGTTCCCAATAGAAAACCATGCTTTGACTTTCTGTCGTGCACGACAGAAACTACTAAATCATCATCTTATTACATAAAGACGGCGTATTCGGCTTATTCACTTCAGGTGTGATCTTATACATTGGTAAGCATTCCAAATATGTAAAAAGCCTAGGTTTGAGAAAAATTGGGGGCGCTTCTTTCTGGAAATCTCCTCATGTCTCTTTAAATTATAATGGCGGTTTTACATAAAACAATGGCGGTCATTTTGAAATGGGCAGGACACGCTTACGTGCAGCTTTTCGGGGTGATATATGGGAAAATTAATCACCAGTTGGGTGCAACGAACGAAAAATCCGATGATGGCAGCACATGGATTGTCATGGACTATCAGTCTTACGACTGCTTTCGCGAACGGATCCCTGCATATTCTAAACCTCCACATGTACATACATAATTTAAATATTATGTCATATACATACACACAAGGCGAAGAATATATGCACATACATACAAGGCAGCTCAAGGCGAAGAATGTATGTACATATGCGTGTGCCACCCACTAACCCGGGCCCCTCACACATACACTCAAACACACACACACACACACACAAACACACCCGCACACACACACACACACACACACGCACACACCCGCACACACACAGACACACACACGCGCACGTACACACACACACACACACACACACACACTCACACACACATGTATATGCACATTGCACAAGTATCTACATATCTATTCCCTACAAAATAAGCTAAAAAAATTCACACTCAAAAAATGACTTTCAGCTTGGGCCGCTTTGTGATTTTTAAAGGATTTCTTGAAAGGATTTTTAAATATGATTTTTTTTTCAATATTCGTTTATAACAGTAGGCATTGCTACTTTCTTTTCATGTATATAAACTCATGCTTTTCGTAGGGCTACCCTATATTCTATATATCAAAATGAATAATAACTACTGTCACGTCTGCAGTTTTCTATGTATATAAAGAGCGCGAAAATTTTCTACAACACCGATATGGGAAAAGTAGGTCAAAACCCAAGCGAAATAGGGCGAAAAGGGAACACTCAGTCTCGCCCAAAACCCCGAATTTATTTGTGGTCTGATGACGTGTCATTATGCCAGAAAAACAGGCAACGAAGCACACTCTGTCACGATGAAAAGTCGTGACAATTGTATGGCGCTAGAAATATAACAATACACGAGCAAATAGTCTTCGGACGCATTACCTTGGATTTTTACATATTTTCCCAACTGGTTTTCCCCCTAATCATTTGCATATTAAAGAGACACTGGCACATTTGAAAAATTGATATTTTTGCATGTTTATAGCTTTCATATACATTAGCCCTCGCCTGAAATTATTAAGCCTAAATCAGCGTGCTTATGGGTAAACGGAACGAATTTATATAATTTGCGAGCAAATTAAAATGAAAATGTGCCAGTGCCGCTTTAATAGGACTCATTTTCACCCCCCATGTCAATGAAACAGTTCCCATAGGATTTTGGTGATAAAGTTGATTTTCTTGCTGTTTTTCATTCATTCAATAGGGACCAGACAGTCAGAAAATGATGGGTGCAAATTTTCGGACTGCTGCCCCCTTCCTCAAGGGGGTAAATGTTACTACAGGGAAAAATTTAAAATAGAGTCAAATTGTGTTTTAATGTACATTAACATGTTCGTCTCCTTATAAGGATTAGAAAAAGTATATATTGTCTAGGTTCCGACCTTCAGTTAAAGCGCTATAGCCCCATAATGGTTCAAGGTCATGCTGGGGTAAAATTTACCCAATGCTCAGATTTTGTTGAAACAGGTGATAAGTTTTTTGTATTGTCTCACAGGGTACAAAAATGTATTATTTTACAGTGTGTGACATTTGGTTGGCTAATTACATAGCAAAATGTCGCAAGGATCTACATGGTCTATAGGGGTCACCAGAGCTTTCCCAGGATGTCGCAATGGTGATATCAAAAAATCAATTAAAATGCATTTTCTGTTTCAGTATGACATAAGGAATCATTTGACACCACTTTCAACAACATCGGAGCATTTACCCCCAGGGTGACCTTGAACCATTACGGGGCTATATACTGCTTTAACTAAAGGTTGGAACCTAGGCAAATATATATATTTTTGTAACCCTTGTGAGGAGACGAGCGTGTTAGTGTACATTAAAACACAATTTGACTCGATTTTAAATTTTCCCCTGTACTAACATTTCCCTCTTGAAGAAGGGGGCATCAGTCCAAAAATTTGTACCCCATCATTTTCTGACAGTTTAGGTCCTATTGAAACCCAAAAAGCAACAAAATCAATTTTAGCATGAAAATCCTACGGGAATACACACCAACCCACACGATGTACTGACCTAGAAAATGGGTCGATATAAAAAAAATTACCCCGGGGTCGTATATTGCTATTCTCTATTCCAACTATTTTCCAAATTTTATGGGCACTTTTTTTTCGAAAGCCCCTTTATATATGCTACTTTCTAAGAAAAAGAACAGGCGCATTCTAAAATTTTACTCCAGTATAACTTTGAGCATTTAGAGTGATGTACCTATTAAGGCATATGTAAGGCAAACTATACATTTTTTTATCTTTGGGAATAGGCAAAGCACATCGGCATAATTACATTTTACCCTTCGCACCTACTTTGAATCATGTGCTTTATCCCATTAAAGCAATATTAGCACTTTTTTTTAAGAGCGCCCCCAATTTTGCAAAAATTGTGAGATTTTTACACGGTTGCATTTGTAACTGGCTAGAAAACTATACCTGTGAATGGTTAAGCTCGAAATGTCTATGTGTCACAAACGAAGGAATTTTGTAATTAGAATAATTATTATCGGGATCCCCGATAATAATTCAACGGCTGCTTGAAACGGTCATCCAATGTGAAATAGCCGGGAAATAGCGCCATGTACGTAGCCATTAGTTGTTTTATTGGTTCAGACAAGTCAAGTTATAGAGGTTATTTTCTCGAGGTGTTACTATTTCATCATGGACGGATGCATAAACGTAGCATTTCCAGCTCTGCCGTTAAGTCCAATCTGGGATCCCAATTCTAATTACAAAATCGCGCATTTTTTAGCATTTTCGTTCGCAGGTATAGTTTCTTGTAACTGTGCAAAAATATCAAACAGAGTAGGTGTGAAGAGTAAAATGTAATTATGCGAAGACATTGATATATATCGTTTTCAAACATTAATCCTCATCTACCATTGTCCACCTGAGCCATTTTTGGTAACAAACTCCCGAAGGGGGTGGTTGCCACACCTATTATTTTCGTTACTGAACATCCGATTCCTGTAAATATGGTACCACAGGATGGTTCGGAGTTTCTTCTTTCCATTGGTATCAAAATAAGTACCAGCACTACCATTATGACGTCACTATGAAGTCATAAGTTGAAGAAAATATGAAATACTGGATATAGGGTGGAAAATTAATATTTCGCAATTTTACTGACTCACAAACATCACTGTAGCACTAGAACGCTCCGAGTATATTGAACTACTCATTTCCAATCAGGTAGAGCTACAACCACGTGAAAATTGGATATTTCCTAACCTTTTGGTGAAAAAATTGAATTTTGCCCCTATTCTATGATACGAACCCTACCACCTATAGATAATAGCTAATCGCTCCTCTTATCCAACCTTGGCTTGATAGCTAGTTTGCGAGGGCGTCGTGCTAGTAATACGAAGGTCGCCGGCCGTTTTTTCAAAGCCATTTCAAAATGTTTAATATGGTGCAAAAGTGTTTAAAAAGGAGTTTAAAATCACTGTTTTTACAGTATATACCTATATACGTCGATTTATATCTAGTGCAACCTGAGGTTGAAATCAGGTTGAAAACACTATGGCTGGTATTTCTTAAAAAATGTAATCTAACTTTAAAGCCGATTTGAAACCAGGCCAGGGTTATTTCTACATGAGTGGACCTTTTTTTCCTTTGCCAATACTGTGAAAGTTAAATCTAACAGATGAGAAAATTCCTCATGGATGGGCTATTCTGCTCATCCATGAGTAAGATTCTTAACCCGTTAACAGCCCATTTTAAAGTATGGCGAAACAAATGGGCCACGTAGACTCCTTTCAGAAGACCAGCACTTTGAGTTGAAGTTCAACATTATTCATTTAAGAATTCGAACGCATCGGAGTACTTACTGAAAATAGTTGTTCAAATTAAAGAACACTAGGAGATTTTAGCGTAAAGATCAAGGGCAAAGCTGGGACGGAGCTTTGTGTTGATTATTTTTTCTTATTACTATTCTGATATCTTCTCAGTTGCCCGTAAAAAAATTACAAAAAACCTACCATATAAACAGGTATTTTCATCGTAACAGAATGGCCTCTACCGTAGTAAACCGTTTTCAAAACACCTGTTTGTCTTGCCGTTAAACAGTTATACAGTTCGCCATTATATTCATAGCTTCAACATAACTTTAAAGCCACTTGAGCACATTTTTTGAAGAGCGCCCCCAATTTCAAAAATTTGATATTTTTGCACAGTTACGTTGGTAATTGTCTAGGAAACGATACTTGCGAACGAGATGCGCAAAAAATCCGTATTATCACAAAATAAGCCCGATTTTGTAATTGAATTGGGATCCCAGATTGGACTCTTAACGGCAGAGAGGACTGGGAATGCTAAGTTTTATGTCCGTCCATGCTTGAAATAGTGCCCCTCGAGAAAATAACTCAAACCTTGGCTTGCCTGAACTATTTAAAACAACTAAGATGAGCGTGACACGTACATGGCGCTATTTCCCGGCTATTTCACCTGGAAAGCCGTTTCCAGCCAGCCGTTGTATTATTATAGGGGATCCCGATAATAATTATTCTATACAAAATTCCTTCGTTTGTGACACATAGGACATTTTCGAGCGTAAACCATCACAGGTATTAGTTATAGCCAGTTCCATGCAATAGTGCAACAATCTCAAATTTTTGAGTGAAAATTGGGGGAGCTCTTCAAAAAATGTGCTCATATGCTGTTTAAGTATGGCTATTCTTACAAAGTAGTTGAGTTTAGCTAGAGCTTTGTTGAACGTAACCGCTTATAAAACCTAAAGTTAAATTAATGGATAGGCCTGCGCAGTTCGTATAGGTTAAAGAAGAAAATCTCGAAAACAAAATCCAACTTACCAATTTGGGATTGATCAATCGGGGGGGGGACACTAACCAGAGGGTTTATTTTCCCCCATATGCTACTTGGCGTAGACATGCTGCAAATTATTCCATGCAATATATAACGAAATTGATAAAAATAATTACTCGCTATATTAGATTGGGCGTATTATCCCTATCTTTTAATCTACGCCTTTTGACCTGAATCTTCGGTATACCCCTTCTTTTGTGGCAAGCTGTCCTCATACATAACCTTCTTCTTCTTTATAGCGTGTCCACAATGTCAATTAGTAATGGCTTGTGGTGGTGTCAGGATTTATTCAACTGAGTAGCTGATCCGGAACCGCTGTTTTGTATACACGATACTGACGCTCCTAACATGGCCCCACGTTTTGAGACTGTGAGGGGGCGGATTGGACATCAGGGGGTTTACACACCCCTACTCTTATTCGACTGCGATGTACATGTACATGTACAGTTGTGACTCTCTGTACACGGGACCGTCGCCTTAACGTCCCCTCCGACGGGACGGATGCTTTCATGCTTTCCTTTGCCCATTCCAGGGAAACATGGAAGGAGAGCGGTATTCTGTATTTACCAATAGGTCCGTATACATATAATCCAGAATTGAGACCCGAATAAATCCCAGCAAGTGACCCCACCGGGATTCCGACCCGGATTTTTTTTGATAGATTTGCGCCACGGGCTCACCCTAACCTCTAGACTCTAGGCCACACGCTCCTCCCATACCTAAAGAGGAACATATCAACTTTAAAAACTTTAAAATTGATGTAGCAACATAATGATAAGCAAATACTGTCATTGAAATATAAATCGTACACTTCAGTATACGTTTTCTCTGTAAATGTAAACATTACGTATCCGATAAGGTCATTTACATAGTTATCCCCCGGGTCAGGCCAGACTGTTTTTTTTTTTCTTTTCTTTTGGCGTAATTGTTTTTTAATGAGCTATCTTACGGGCAAGTATGAAAATGATTAAATGCTTTGTGGGTATGACAAAAAAGGACAGAAACATTTTGACTACAAACCAAACATCAAACAATCTTTTCAAAATCAAAACTTTGCACTTTATTCCTAAATTCGAGTCCTAAGAACATACGTAACTTACTGACCCACAAAAATAATGAAAAAATGCTCATCGTAATTTGTTCTTACATGTGTAAAAACCTACATGTACGTATATGTGTGTTGTTGGATATGTGTTGCAGTCCTTGTAGCAAGTTAGCTCTATTTGAATCTCCTGAAGTTTTCAAGGCGACAAGTTACAACAGTAAATAATCATACTGCTAACTTACCCTCTTATACTTGGATCAGCTCTAAATATAATAGGCAGGAATTCGTAATTGTAACCCTTTGGGAGACACAATAAATCAAAATCCCTCTGCTTAACCAATCACAAGAGTGCTTCTACTCTCTTAAAACGCAAGAGTGAAAAACCACCTAAAGGTTAAATCTCACTCCAAAAGACGCCAACTGAGTGACGCATCTTTTTAGAGTGAGATCCACGCAAAATAAAGGTTAACAAGATAACCTAAGGAAAGGTGAACTGAATAACTCCCTTTTTAGAGTGAACTAGTCACTCTTATAGAGTTGTGATTCTTTACGAATTTTGTTTGTTTTGGTGAGGTCTATTGTATTGTAGGTCAATAATTCCATAAAGCTCTTTGAACATAATGAATATGTGGCGCATCATGGCATGAATTCAGTGAGACTGCATGATTGTGGCATCAAATGACGTGTTGACACGGTATGCTGCCCGTGACATGCATGAATTGTGCGTTTTCGTACATGTGTAAGCCCTAGCCTGAGACCCGGGAGCCTGGCGGCAGACAAAAACCGTATGTAACGAGTGATAATCAGTAAATAACATTTAAATACTTCTCCACACTTGTCTGTAAAATGCTATGACTGTGACCGACACATACAATATCACTCACCCGGAAGATATCTATGATTCTTCACTATTTCATCAACTCAACTTCGGTCCATCCGTTTGCTGACGGTCTCACTTAACGCGTCCGCCATGGTTGTTCGAAAATAATCAACGATCATCACGCGATTTGCGGCGATTCTGATTGGCTATTATTCACAATCCGAAAAAGAGTGAGCATTTGCTCACTCTTTTAGAGCCAAAACCCGGTTGATAAGAGTTCAGAGTGGGCGCACCTCTTCACGTCCGAAGAGAGTGGCATTTTGACCACTCGGTAAGAGAGTGAGCTCTGTTCACCGCGATTGAAGGTGCGAGGTTGCATTTTCTCGCTTTTTAGAGCTAAAGGCCACTCGATTAGAGTTAATTTAAAATAACTCGAAATTCAGAAGTGATGTTTTCACTCTTTCATTTTAAGCAGAGTACATCGCTGTGCATGCAAACCGTACTGCAATTATTACATAACCGGCTGAGTTGCTCATTACGAGATTACCTTCCAAGTGACCTATCAAAGTAAGTTTTAGATGGCAATAGATAGGCAAATAGTGCCCAGAAGTTTAAGTTTTTGGTGATCCAAACATAAAAGTATTCCCTCTTTAGGCTTGTGTCTGTTTAGTGCAAGCCCCATGCGTCGCATGTGTCATACATTACCCATGTTGCACCGACCAATTGTTTATCAGCTCCCAAAGTACAGGCCTGCCCTTTTTGGTACTGATCAAAGTATAATCATAGAGTCCAATGATCGTCCAATTTGATTGGTTAATCACAGAGTTATATATTGTAATTAGCCAATCAGAGACAAAGATAAGAAAAGCTTAAAGGTATGACTTGAAACTACTTGGTACTCTATGTTGAGGCATCCATATTGGAGGGCTGGGCTTTTGACATTTTAGCGACTGCCAGCATCAGAGCAAACTAAACGATGCCTCCCAACCAATGAACAACAAACCCAATAACTAAGAACAAGGAGCATTCGCCTCAAACCACAAAATGGGCAGCTGTATGAATGAACAGGACTACATGTGGAAATTCATGTAGAAAGAGATACGAAGTTGGACGAGAACTGGTATCCTTATCCTATAACGAGTACTATACTGGTGATCAGTTTTTGTGTCGCCTGCCCTAAAGCAGGAAGACACATAGGGATCACTTTTTCTACTGTTGATGTCTGTTGTTGTTGTTGTTGATGTCTGTTGTTGTTTTGAAAAAGGGTTAACATTTGCCTATAATATCCTCATACTTTGATGGATTTAAACCAAAGAAGGAATAGCGATACATTTTACACATAAAAATAACATACTCAAAAAACAGATAGAGACGTTAAGAGGGAAAAGACACCCAGGTAATTTGTAGGCTAAAATTTAAGTTTTCAATAACTTTAATCAACAAATGTGTACACGAGTATTATAGACTCGAAGTCATTGATATTAAAACCACAAAGGTCACAGTCCGGTCAAACAGTGTTCATGCCGTGGGAACATGCATACGGCGTGCGTTTTCTTGTGTTAAACGCCATTTCCGTCGTCTGCTGAATCAATGTCGCCGGCGACATTAATTATAAAATCGTTAGATTTACCCATAAGGACGCTGATTTGGTCTTAATCATTTCAGGCGAGGGCTAATGTATATAAAGCTTAACAAACATGCAAAAATATCAATTTTGAAAAATCTTGAGGGCGCACTATTTTTCAAATGTGCCAGTGTCTCCTTAAGGGGTGACTAAAACGAGTCTCATATTGCTGTTCCAAGTCCACTTAGCTGTATTCTTTAAGGAAACAATCTACATTACCACCAGGGAAAGCTGGGATATTAAAAAATCACTTTTCCCTCATGTTGCTCCACAATTTGCGTCCGCTATTTCCTGAAATTTTCACTTCAATATTTTGGGGTCTTTCCTTTTTCCAGACATTTGTTACAAAAGGTGCGGCGCTCGCCCCCCACCCTTAGATGTTCCGCCACTGATACAGGTGTTCACATTCCCGAACCATATCGCATTGAAAAGTTCGCGATTTTTTTTTTTTTAACGATCTTTTTCGTGCATGTTACAGCGCTGGGGATCACTTACTTCCTTCACTTACATTTTTAAAATATTATGTAAACCAGGAAAAAGCTGTATCCCCAAATGAAAAGAGTGCACATTATTGAGAAAATGAATAAAAAATGTCAACTCAATTTACTTCCAGAATGTCCGTGACAATAGGTAACGCAAACTCAAGCGAACAATAGAGCTAATGATATTCAACATCAACTAAAAAACACTTCAGATCTTTTCTCAACAGGGTATGCGGTCCATTGTTAAGACCCACAACTGGTTTTGAAAAAGATTTCAAGCTATATCAGGAGTTATGACTTCCCCGTATTGAGCTCTAATATCTGTTCCTTAAAGGCCGACTCGAGATTTCCTGAGGAGGGCGCCCTCAATTTCCAAAACAAATCGTGTTTTTTGCATATACATAATGCTTGTCCATATACTAATATGTTTTAATTGCTAAAGCTTAAAATCGAATTCCTTCATATAGAAAATCACACCTTTGTTATAAAATCCGGATCCGGATTTTTTGTTATACACAGTATCCTATGGGACGTAATACTACACAATAAATGTTTAGCGCATCAAAACGAAAAATCTGATTCATCTCAAATTTCGGAATTGTGCATTTTAGGTTACTATCTTTAGTTCTAGTTTGACATTTTTCATTATCACAACAAAAAAATAATATTTCGAAATCTCTGAGTCATACTTTAAGGGCAACCTACTCACTTCGCTCATAATTTATAAAAATTAGGTCGCTGAATACCATTGCCTTTCTGGTAAATTGAATAGAAATATGGTTTTTCATGGTTTTAAAGACAATAACTTGCGATTTAGGTTATGCCAAATTAGGTTTCAGCCCTTGCCATGGCCTTTTCTTTCATGATTTTGTCCCTTCACATTTTCTTTTCGAAAAACATAATAATCATATGGTCAAAGTTAATGAAAAACACAGTAGAATCGCAAGATTTCTTTTATCGCGAACGAGGAAAGAACTCCGCGATGCTGCAAGGACATAACATTCGAAATCTGTTCAACTGCATGCACAATAACAATGGACCATAATGTAAAAGAACGTGAAGTGTGTTCCGGGCCATTGTTGAATATCTTACCCCATTTCGCTTGAGCATTTTGAGTTATGTCTATTTCATTGGTCCACTGATTTCTATGAAATATATTCAGTTGACATTTTTCTAAATAATGTGCACCCCTTTCATGTGGGGACAAAGCTTTTCCTGGTTAAAATAACTTTGTTTTAATTTTAGTAAAGGAAATAAGTAATCCCCAGGTCTGGAGCACGAATATTTAATTAAAAGGCCAACATTGTATCATGCACCATGGCCTAATATTGCTATTCAAGATTAAGCATTAAAAACTTATATAACACGTTTTAGTTGTTGGAGTGTTCTGCAGATGTTACAAACACTTGGTGAATACCTAAAGCAGCATTGTGCACATGTTCTATACTAGATTTCAGTTGATAGTGGAATAGCCTCTACTTTTTTGTAGGTGGAGGTATGAATTGAGGGGATTAGTATATAAAAACTTAGTCCGGGTATTTGTGGTATGATGTGCGCTTAGCCAACCCTGAGCGGTTGGGCCATTCACAGTCCCAATCAATAGTCAAAGCATACACCCTATAATGTTAAAAAAAGCGCAAACTAAATCCAGGAAAAGTTTCAGTGAAAGCAGGTGAAAGCTGATTTTATGAATAGTGAAGATAAAAGTTCTGCATTGTAACACACAGGTGACTGAAGCCTTCTAAAATTTATGATATGTTTTTGGTAGGCAATGTTTAAAACCAATTCTGGGGTAGACACACTATCCATCACATAGTATAAAATACAAAGTATTGACTGGACGAACAACGTAACTTTTATTTGTAGTTGGCCAGTTGCTTTCAATCCGATCTCTTTTTTTTTTTTGCGAGGAAGAAATCGAAGATTTTCTGGGTATTTCTGTCCCCTATTTTGAGTAATGGACGAAGTCCCAACTACATAACTCATTCAATTGGAATCACTATAAATCTGTTAAATTGAACATGCTGCACTTTTTTGCAGTGATATACGTGGAGTAAAATCTAGGTCGAATTTTGAGTAAATCTTACCCAGCATTGCATAAGGTTTACTCAACATGTGAGGTAATCTCCTTTACGAGACTGTAGACTCAACTTTGTTACAGTATTGGTTCAAACCCCCAGTTAATGACCTCCAGGCCAGAAATTACCCGACAAATAGGTACCTCAAATAAGGTTTCTATATTTTGTGAATCAGAAATGATTGGTTCAAGAATTGGGTATGTTCAAAACATGATTGCATCTATGAAAGGCAATATCGTCAACTACAAATTTTAGTTCTCACATGATCTTGATCAAGAGGACCTAATCCCTTAGAATGGTGCTATAGACTTTTGAACACTTCACCAAAAGTGGACTTAAAATTTGGGTAAATTTGTCTAATTTGGACTTTACTATACAAAAATAGCAAACAGGGACCTTTTGCTTCTTGGGGAATTTTGGGGTGGGTTGCTACTCTGATATTTGTCTAAATTTAAAAAAAAAAAGTAATACAGGTCAACATACGTCATTCTCATCTGCCTGCATGAGAACACCACAGCTCACCACGTCACTTGCTGACAATTTGAAGCGTTTCTGAACTTAATGTGGCGCAATCAAAACTGGCGCATTTAGTATTGATTTTGTCAAATTCCACTTGGCATTGGTGGCATGCTCTTTACAATATAGACAAGAAAGACAAGCGGACTCTCCACAAACGGCGTAACCAAAATCGAGGTGCCCAAAAGTATTATAATGAGCATACGCACTTCATTATCATAGTTTTGGGCACCACCATATTTGGTTTACGTATCGTCGTATTTGGAAAGTCCTTATGCATATTTATGAGACACGCGGTATTTTACGTTTGTCAAACTTAGCGAGTGAAAACAACAATAGGAACAACTGATGCCACATGCTATCACTCGGACTCGAATATCTCTTTTCCTACGCAAAATTAATAGGGTAATCGGGAGACTTTTTGTGTATTAGGAATGCAGGAATCTTTTTGGAGGCATGGTTTCTTCCATCGATTGGTTTCGCATAATTATTACAGAAAAATCGGCCGATCAGACATTCTGTGAAAATGCAAGCAATTTCATTGGCTGATGCCCGGGTTCAATTCGTTTAATTGAACCCAGGTAGTACGCGCTGCGTATTTAAGTTATTTTTAGGTTGAAACGCTCGCGTCATACCGCGTTTTGCTACGTTCGTGCGCGCTTGTCAACGTTGCGTCTCATTGCGTATGATCGTTGCGTTCAATGGGTTGTTTGATTGTTGTCACTGGGTGGTGGAGTCCTTTCTTGTTGTGTTTAAGCCGTAAAGCATCGCGAAACTTGGGTTAAAGATGACCTTAAAGTCTGACTCAGAGATTTCGAAATATTATTTTTTTGTGTAATAATGAATAATAGTCAACTAGAACTAAAGATAGTTACCTAAAATGCACAATTCCGAAATTTGAGATGAATCGGATTTTTCGTTTTGACGCAGTAAACATTTATGTGTAGTAGTACGTCCCATAGGATACTGTGTATAACAAAAATTCCGGATCCGGAAATTATAACAAAGTTGTGATTTTCTATATGAAGGAATTCGATTTAAGCTTAGCAATTTCACACAGTGATTAGTATATGGACAAGCATTATGTACATGCAAAAAACACGATTTTTTGGGAAATTGAGGGCGCCCTCCTCAAGAAATCTCTGAGTCGGCCTTTAAATGATAAAGCTGTTTAAGAATGAGAATAAAGGTATGATTTTGGGAACCGGTGTGAAAGGAGATATGGTCCGGCATGAACCACAGTCCGGGCTCCATAGACGACAACGGAATAAAGCGTGAAACTAATGTTACGTGAAGAGTCAACTGAATCGATTGCCCTATTGTTCACCTTTGTTCCCGGACTGTGAGACCGGCGGGCCATATCTCCTGCCACACAGGTGTAGAAGTAACCATTGTCCGGCGTACTCATAGTCCGGGAACAATGGTGAACAATAGGGTAATCGATTCAGTTGACTCTTTGCGCAACATTAGTTTCACGCTTTATTCCGTTATCGTCTATGGAGCCCCGGACTTAGACCCCCGCCGGACTATATCTGCTTTCACACCGGTACTCTCTTTACGACGAATTGAACCCGGCGACACCATTAATTTTGCGTGGAAGAACTCCCACTTAAAATAATGGTATCGCCTTGGGTTCAATTCGTCGTAAAGAGAGTACCGGTTCCCACAGGGCAAAATCATACCTTTATTCTCCAAATGGAACACTGGGGAAATGCAACACGGATAACATAACGCGTGACGCACAGATTTGTAAGTGCGTGTGCTTGTGCAGTAACAGCGACGACGCGCGGCTAGGTGCGCAACAAGAACGATGGCGCAGGAGGTGTGAGAGAAATCGGTTACGTTGCTGGCCTATCAATAACACGAGCGTTTGCCCTCTTGGTTTATATTCTACCTCTGTGATAAACAGTGTGGATCGATACGACCTTGGTCAACACTAGGAGGCAGCCTGCAGTAAAGGCTGACTCAAATTTCCCGAGGATGCCGCCCTCAATTTGATTTTAACAAATTGTGCTTTTAGCATAATAGTCCATATATAGTACATGGGGAAATATAATTTTTGGTTTAGTTTTTTTCATATACAATTTTGACACCAATGTTTTTCCAATACAGAATTTCATGGAGAATCTGAAAATCATGGGTGTCATTTTTAAAAATGTGTTCTTTTATAAGGGGGAAAAATGTGTACAGTGGTAAACAATAAAAGTGTTTTAAATTGTTTTAAAACATATACCAATCTGTTGGGTTGGTCATAACGTTGCTAAAAAGGTATAGTTTGCCATATTTACGACCTATTGTTTTAGTACACTTTTCAAAGTGAGACTAATGATCTCCCATATAGACCCTGTGGACCACGTCCTTATTTGCCCTCTTAATTATCATCAAAACGTCATTGCGACCTGTATATTTTCGGCTTCTGTACACTAAGACGAACAATTTAGCACCGTTCTCAAAACAAACTGATGAATCTGAAATCCCCCCCAGGGTGACCTTGAACCCATTTTGCCTTGTAACTCTTGTACTCTAACCCACAGATAGGG
Organism: Ophioderma brevispina; assembly: GCA_023653785.1. Lineage (NCBI taxonomy): Eukaryota > Metazoa > Echinodermata > Ophiuroidea > Amphilepidida > Ophiodermatidae > Ophioderma > Ophioderma brevispina. The sequence continues at coordinate 142,173 of JAMKCH010027965.1, read as the reverse complement.
CAAAATATACCTTTCTGTAATCCTTGAGAGGTGCTGATCATGATGGTATACTTTAAACACAATTTGCCCCGTTATATATTTTGACCCCTGTATAAACCTTTCCCCCTAGATTACATTCAAGAACACATTTTTAAAAATGACATCCATGATTTTTGGAATCCTCATACAATTTTGGTTTAGAAAAACCCTGGTTGCAAGATTGTATATGAAATTTTCACAAAAATACAGTTCCACATGTACTTAATACCAATCTCTGTGTGAAATAGCTAAGCTGAAATCTATGCCTTTAATATGGAAAATTCCGGATCCGGATTTTGTTGTACACAGTATGACTTATCTTTAATTTTAGTTGACTATTTTCACCTCCAAAAATATATTTAGAATCTTTTAGTCTTTGCTTTGACAATTGTACCTGAAGGGAAACCAACCAATGAATTTCGAATGAATCACTCTAGGCAAACCAGCGCTGGTTAGCACAGGCATACAGATGTATATATTAAGTGGTATTTGAACCATGTGTTTGAACATAGCAACACTAGCTACATGACCATTGCAGTATCATCTCCAGAGGCAACCGATTGACTGCAGAGTACCTGAGTACATTGCACAGGGAACTACACTGGGAGGAGGTTTGTGGTCAATAATATACTTCATTTATGGAAAGAAAAATGCAATAAACTGAGTCATTAGGTTTCATGCTTCTTTCATGCCTCTACAAGTACAATCCATAGTAGAAGTGCCCTTGACCGCGTCGTTAGGGACGCCTGTGTCAGCATTCATTATTATGGACATAATTACATTGCTATTGTTAAGCCCTGTGATATGCCTTCATAAATTTTATTGGTCATTGCAAAAAATCCCTAACACACGGGACGTATAAGATCTAAATCAAAAAGTATATTTAGATGTCAACTATCAACGGATTGTTTTCTAAATATCAATTTTTATAACACAAATCAATACAGCTCATGTTATACTATTTATATCAAAAGTCCATTTACAAGCAATATCGATATTTTCGGCTATATTTACTCAGTTATTGATTATTTTAATTATAACCAAAGTAACGTGAATGTCGACTTGGTCACGAATCGAATTGCCTCTCTGCTAATTGAAAATCTCAACAACCACCACCACCACCGGCGACGGCAGCAACGGGGTTCCAGGGTGGCCAATGGCCCTACACAAAATCAGGTAATTTTAGTCCAGTTTTCGAAATTATCCCAGACAACTGTGCACCAGAAGTTATTGGTTCCCTCTGCTTTTAAATGTTTTTCCTCCGCCGCTACCTCCCACACATCATTGAGTACAACAATGTACTCAATATGAACGAGATAAATGGTCTAATTTAAAGAGACACTGGCACATTTGAAAAATAGTGCGCCCTCAAGATTTTTCAAAATCGATATTTTTGCATGGTTGTAAGGCTTTTATATACAAAAGCTATCACCCGAAATGATTAAGACCAAATCAGCTTCCTTATGGGTAAACCGAACGATTTTATAATTTAGCGTCGCCGGCGACGTTAAATTCAGCAGACGACCAAAATGACGTTTAACATAAGTACATGCACGCCGTATGTATATTTCCCACGCTATGCACACTGTTTGATCGGCCTATAACCTTTGTGGTTTTAATACCAGTAAGTACGAGTCAAAATATTCATGTAATATACACATTTGTTGATTAAAGTTATGGAAAACTTAAAAGTTGGCCTACAAATTACCTAGATGTCTTTATCCTCATATCAATGTCCCTATCTGTTTTGGGGTATGTTATTTTTATGTGTAAAATATATCGCTGTTCCTCCAATGGCCGAGACTATCATTGAGAGCAAATTGAAGAAATTTCATATTTTGTGAAAATGTGCCGGTGCCGCTTTAAATTGCTGACATGGACAGTCTTTTCAGATCCACTTGTCGTTTTTTTATAAATTAATGCAAATTTTAAGAATGAGCAAAACCACCGAAGCGAAAAATTATCTTTAGAGGATGAATGAAACGAATCTCATAGCTGTTCCACTAAGCTGTATTATTTGAAGGAACCAATCAACATTACGCCAAGGGAATGCACGGGACATTCAAAAATTCACTTTTCCCTCACGTTCGCTCCACATTTTCTGAAATTTTAGCTTTTCACATTTAGTGTTTCTTGTTGTAGACTTTCAGACGTAGACAAATAACCAATTGTATAATAAATTTCGTAGTGCCCCTAAGGGGGTAGGGGGAAACCAAGTGTAAATTCATAATAAATTATTAAAATCATAACTGTCTGTTCCTGCACATAAAACTGGTACATTTTCTTGAAAATGAATTAAAAATGTAACCACCAATTTCTTTTTTTCCCAATTTCAGTGACTAATGGATATGTATAGACTTCAGCAAACTATGAGCTAAAGATATTTAAAAAAATCGGCCCGGTATGCGGAGCCATTGTTATATTGCCACACGGTTGAACATATTGCAGGTGTTATCACCTCAACGATTTGGGTTGAGTAACAAAATACCCGTCCTCTTTCACAGTAACTTAGAACCAGCTTACATTCTATAGGTCGTTGGCACTAAGTTTTCTTCTGAAAACGCGGTAAATTGAATAGAAATAATGTTAAAGGTGGATGGCCCGATTTAAGGATATGAAGTTTTCATCTTGATAGATTGGTCTTCACTCCAAAACCCCGTCTGCAAGTTTTCGCGCCGATATTTCAATCCGTTTTGATGCGAGAGCTAAAAACGTGATTTTGTAAGTCCCATAGAGTACTGTGTAAAATTAATATTGGTCGACCAAAATGGGGCACATTTTCGCTCATAACTTCCAAACCAAACATCCTTTGGCTCTAAGATTTCACAGGGTAAATGAGAAAAATAGTAGTAGCTTTCTTCCGATACTAAAATGTTGACCACTTCCGGTAAAATCTGGGCTTCTGGGGACGAGGCTATTAGCGATCGGGCCACGGACCTTTAAGCAATCGGTTACGGATTTTGGTTCTGCACAAAGTTGTTAGGTCAAAGCTTGTCCAGCAACTTGTTGGACATGATTTTTGTTGCTTTTCTTCCTTTGCGGATAAAAGAAAAAATACGGTTAATTAATTGAACACGCACTATAGAAGCTCAGGATTTATTTGTGAGTAAGGATAACTATTTTGTGCTTACGTCATGAAAAAAAATTACTCAGTCTAAATCAGAGGTGATAATTGCTTGAAATCTGTTCAACTGCGAGACAATATAACAATGGCCCTGCACTCCCAGATGAAGAGGAATACCTGTGAGAAAGCAGATATGGTCCGGCAGGAGCCATAGTCTGGGCTCCATAGACGATAACGGAATAAAGCGTGAAAGTAATGTTGCATGAAGAATCAACTGAATCGAGTGCCCTATTCTTTACCGTTATAGCCGGACTATGAGTACGACGGACTATCATTACGTCTACACCCGAGGGGGGCGCACTTGTATTCAAAGGTGGATACGATACGTGAACAAGAAAACGCGTAAAAAGGGCATCTTACGGAAACTCCCACAGATTCTTGTGTTGTACCACACAGTGACCATTGAAAACCCTAATTCACGGTTCATAAACTTGCTAAATATAAGTCGTACATGGCACAATTAAACTATATACAGGGTGAGTAAAATGGATCCTGTTTGAACCCGCCATTTTACATCTTTAAAGAACATATATCTCAACATAATGGTATGAATGGATAGCTTGTTTTACTCGCTTTAATTTCTGTAATGATCATTCCAGTCGGTTGAGTATAGTCTTGAATCACGCTTTTGCTCTCTATCCCCGGATTCATATTATAATGCAAATTAATGTCTAGAAGGAAATCGGGTTATTTACTACTGCAGAATAAATATACTTGTTTTAACCGTTCAAACGTAGTCACCATTTGCCAAAGGTGACCTCTTTGCCTTTCTAAGCCCTTATCACTCATACAATCATCTGAAAAATAATGTAACTTGATACTTGTATCAGTTTCTGGAAGAGTTGAAACATCAGTGACAACATTTTTGAAGTAGAGTGAAACTTATGTAATATCTTTACCAAAAGATGTCACATCTTTAAATAAGCGTTTCAAATAACTCCTACCATAATCACTGGCTTTCCACCATTAAGATGTACCTAATCAAAACAGATATACCTCTCATAATTATTTTGGGCAGTAATTAGCTTCACTGACATTCTTGTACATGTATTTTAATATGAATCCGTGGATAGATGCGAAAACCGAGTACTTGATTCAAAATACTGTAGATTGGCCTTAACAGATTGGAATAAGTAATGCAGATAATCAAAGCTAGAAACACACATTCAACAAATATCTCCCACTCCAAAACAAATTCAAATCCAACTGCCGATACCATTTCGGCCAGGTTTTGAGAAAACCTTGTTTGTATTCACTCTGTGTTTTTGAAATCCTTATTTATTGATCTATATACTTATCGAAAGTTTGGAGAGATTTTTAATTTTGACCTCTGGGTAAACCTTTATTGATCTCTCACATGAGAAATTTGTGATGCCCTATAGCCAAGAATCTTTCTTTGGACGTGCTTTCTACATCTTTGCCAAATTTCTGAGAAATTTGTTATCAAATGCACAAGTTCTAGCTTTACCATTCACAGGTATAATTTACCTGAAATACTTCGTTTTACACTATTTGGTGTTTTGTTTTTGTTCCTTACATTAAAGTAGTTATATAGAATTGGACCTAGTTTATCTTGTATTGATAAGTAAAATGCATTTCCACAATTTTATGCTCTTGCATTATCGCTGCTTAACCCTTTATGAGGTTTAGTGATATTATGCTTTATACGAGTGCATGGGCATTCCATTCTGTGTTGGCGGTGGTTGGTTTCCGTGTGCTACTGCCGCAGATGGAGCTGGATTCTGCTTCTTGAAGCATAGGTGATAAAGGAAGCCACAGCACAAGCTGATGACGATGCCACAAATGACGATGCCCACGATAATAGCAATTTGTACGCCAAGTCCCAATTTCAGCCAAAAATTTCCTGAGTCACCTAGATGTTACAGACAGACAATAATATATTTAAAAAATACTGCACCAATTCTTCCCCCAAAATAGATTTTTTTGGGAGGGATCGTGGCCTCTCAACTCTTTAACCTCCCACACTTAGCCTAGGAGTTGGTATTTACTCACCAGATGCAGGTAAATCACTTCCATCCCCGCAGTTGTCGTAGGAGTTTAAGACATCGGCAAGTTTTTTGTCGATACAGTGATCATTATCACATTTAAACTCATCGTTGTCACAGGGACCTACAAAACCACATTTGAGAAGAGAGAATCGTAGAAATTTGAAAATGCCTTATATCACAAGTCTAATTTTGATGTTAAAAACTTTGACAATTTGGCATATTTAAAAACGGGCACAAAACGGGAAATGAAAATCTCATTCTTCGATTAATTAAAAACCATTGCTGTTAAGACAAATTTCATGTTGTAAAGATAATAGTTGAAAATTACAAGGTTCTGACATTTTTGGTTTTGAGAGATAATATTTTTATATCAACATTTACTAAGCTTTAGAATGGCATATAATTTGTCTAGGTTTCAAAATGTAAATTATTTGAAAGTCCCACTTTTGATTAAATTTCTTTCGTTTATATTGTTTCTTTGCGAACTCAAAATTTCCAAAATATTCTAATATTCTAATTCTCAGCTTACGATACATTGGCAAGAATTTCTATGATCACAGAATAATTACCTGTGCTAAAAGACGTATAGGCAAATTTGAAACAGTTGAAATCTCCTGTAGCATCGGTTTGTAGATGGAGCGTAAGGGAATTTCCCGTAGACATTGTTTGCGGGTTGTCACTGTACGAATCGCACCCTTTATTTGAGGAATACTTGACGTCATTGATTTGGAGACTATCAATACAGCTTCCCGAAAATTCTCGGCTACCCACATAAAATATAACCGACGTCAAAAGTATTTGTCGGCCAGGGTAGGTTTCGAGAGTGACCCAGCAGTCCACATTTTTGCCGTAGAATGTATTACTCGAATTTGTACCCGATTCCACAACACCTCCGCTTCCACCAATATTCAAAACACGTCCACATACCGTTTCAAAGTACACGTACTCTGAAAAAGAACATAGGATATAAGCCATCGAACGAGTGTAAAAATTATGCACTTGAGGTGCACACTGAATGGAACCAGAAAGTATTTTTCACCAAATTCATGTCAATATTGTAATAAATTAAACAGGGTATGTTAATTGTAAAAGTTGCACATTTTCTTTAAAATGAATAAAATGTCATTCAATTCCTTCCCAAGAATATACATTAATTCCAGCAAATAATGGAGCTGTTGATATTCAGTAAATCCACCCTGCATTCAAAGGACAAAACACTTTAATTTTTTTATCTGTAAATTCTGAGCTATTATTATTGCCCATGCAGTTGAAAAGATTACAGGTATTTACCATCGCCCACATTTAGATTGAGCTGTTCTCTTTCACGAATAAATAAACCTCGAGTTTCTACTGGAGTTCAACTAACTTCTGGAGTTCAACTAACTTGGACCGTATATTTCATCATTTATTGGAAAATGAAGCGCAGAGAAACAAAAGAACAGAAAGAATGGTTGTTTGCAAGCGGTGTGTCTAATAGTCTTCTAAATTGGGGGGGGGGGGGGGGGGGGGGGGGGGGGTGGTGGTGATGACACCTGAAATCTTTTCAATGGCATGGCAAGTAACAACGACCCGGCACGTCCTTGATAACGGAATCTGCAGTTGCTTTATCCGTGCATGACCGGGCGGTTAAGAATACACCCGCGTATATTTGCTGGAGTCAATTTAGTATGATGTACATTCACTTGTCACTAATATTCAGGGAAGGAATTGAGATGACATTTTGTTCATTTTGAAGAAAAAGTTCAAGTTTTTAGATTTGACATACCCCACAACATTGAAAGGTAAAATTTCTATTTATGCAGAAATCAGTTCGCCGATATGCGTAACCAAAGTCCTTATCCGAGCATATTTTCCCTTTTGATGCGATCGCCTAATAAGGAAAACAAATTGGCACAATGGAAAATGATTGGCCCTGTCGACTGACCGAGAGGAATAATGTTCTTTTATGAGTTCGTGTTGTATAGAGTTCGAGTTGCTTTAAGAGATCGAGCTAGAGTTGCATTTTAGAGTTAGAGCAGCTTTAGCGAGTAACGTTTATCTTGTGTCTTACAGTACGGTAGCACACAGCACCAGCGCTAGTTCAATCTAATTTGTTGACCTTAACGACAATCACGAAAATAGGGAGTCCAAAACAGTCAGTTTCTTAAAGGTCCGAGGAAATGCAAATTGAATAAATGTGGTTTGTGTCAAGTCTACGAGGGACTAGAAAGCATTCCATTATTTGGGTTGGGGATAACATCATTAGTGAAACTATTGATTTTTCAGAGAGTAATAGAAAATTCCAGGTGACTGGTGTGAATCTACTCATGACACTGACTGAAAATCAATAGTTTCACTAATGATGTCACTGGTAGTGTATTCTTTTTTCTGGCCCTGTTTATTGGAATGGAATGTCCCATAAAGATTTGGAGTACGTTTATAATCATCTCATTTCCTGGGACCTTTAAAGCTTACGCGATCGCAAAATCAAGAGTCAAGGTTCAATTTATTTAGCATAACATATCATACATAACAGAAAAAAGTATATAATAGTACAATATACTACGTGAATCAAAAAAAAATTGTGCAAGCATTAAAGATGATGTTGACCTTAATGCAATCACTATTTCATAGATTTGTTGTTTTTATAAAGCACATCTAATATACTTTCATGTGTTGAAAAAATGAAAGAAATCGTCTGAAAAATAAGCTAGATATGGCAGGTTTTGTAAGCACACCCCTTTTTTCTCCATTCCTATGGGATTTACACACATAGACCGTCAGCCCAGAAGGTTTTGGTAAGACGAACAAGATACCAATAGCTGAATACGGGAAAATTCAGAGAAAAAGATAACTTTGAAAATATGAAAGTCTGCCGGAAACCCGTTGTTGGGTGTAGCCCAAGGAGAGGGGTGAAGTTACTAGGGGGTCAAATATTGAACTGCTCTAAAGCTAATGAAATATAGCTACAAATATCCTTAGGTTACCAGGAGTAAAAAAGTCAATTGGGTAACATGTGTGTGGTTCTTTCCAAGCTATTTGGGAAAATAGGCTAAAGGTCATTGGTTTAGTCAAGAAAGGTACAACCATTGGAACAAAGTTTCTTTGTAAAAAAAACATTAAAACATATTTAATGTACTTATTCAAAATAGCTTTTATTCGCAAGGGTGGTTCCTCTCATAGGGGATGGGTATAAGGTCCCCCCATAGAGTCCTACAGGAATTTTGTACCCCTTCCATTATAACAAAAGGAGGATGCGAAAAGGCCAAAAGCATTCATATTTGGATTCGGATCATTAAACATTTAAAAAAACATATTTACAAACAAATCTGGGTATTGAAACGGGGTGACCTTTCTTGAATAAACAATGACCTTGAGCCTATTTTTCCCAAATAACTGGAAAGGAAGCGCCACACGCGTGTGACCCCCAATGACTTTTGTACTCCTGCTTACTAAGGAAAATTTGAGCTATATTATATTAGATTTAGTTTAGAACCGTTTAAACATTTGACCCCATAGTAACTTTACCCGCTCTCCTGGGGCTACACGTAACAACGGGTCCCCGGCAGACTTTCATATGGTAAAAAGTTATATTTTTCTCTTGAATTTCCCGTGTTCAGAATTGGTTATCTCGTTCGTCTAACCAAAACCTTCTGGGCTGAGGCTGAGCTCTCTAACATTAAACTGGTTGTGTTTGTGACAATGTACAATATCTGATGCCTTGCCAACTTAAAGGAAAATATGTCATGATTCTGAATATTGGAAATTTGTATGGATGGAAATGGAAATGGAAAGCTTAAGAGTACAAGTAGATTACATTATAAATCAAATAACTTGAAAATGTCCACATTTGTTGTTGGAGTATTTGGCCCTTTAATTTTCCGCCCAATAGCTTAACTCGAAAACGATTCAGATCCCAAATCCACATCGCAGGCAAATGGTGACGTCAACGGTGATGACCATCCATAATTTACGTGTGGTTACCATTCATATCGCAGTGTTGCACTTTCCTCTAAGCGATCGATGTGTTTTTATATCAATATAATTTAAAACACAACGAAATGAAACAAAAAGTCATTCTGTAACTTATTTTCAGAATTTTATATTATTTAATTAATCCATCAATAGTACAGTGTCAGCAATCACTTCGAGTCAACACGATGTTTTGGTCATCACTTGAAGTCACGAGGAGAGCAAAATTGGGCGCTTTTTATCAATGAAGGCCGTGGCGAAAATCGCCCGTTTTTTAGTTTTCAAAAAAGCAAAAATTAACATGCCTCATTTTGTTAATTTTACATCAAAATGTATTATTTTTTCGGGAATCGTGATGTATGTACATATATTTTATGAAATGTAAGTCAAATGAGCTTGACAAAAATCGTGACATATTTCCTTTAATGTTAGATTCTTGGATTCAACTACGGATTATAAATCAATCTATTATACCAATGTGCCACTGATATGACAAATCCAAGCACAATTCACATAGTTGCAGAGCAATAAAACAAGATCTTCCCATTGTTTAGGATATTGCTAAGATAAGAGTTTACTCCCTTATTGGCATAGCCTGTTTCTATATTTGGATACAATAGTGAGTAGTTGTTGAAAAACCTTTCAACCAAACCCAAAACTCCCAAAACCCCGCTGCAAGTTTTCGCGCCGACCGATATTTCAATCCGTTTGATTGCGCGAAGGAGCTAAAAAAACGTGATTTTGTAAAGTCCCATTAGAGAGTACTGTTGTAAAATTAATATTGGTCGACCAAAATGGCGGCACATTTTCGCTCAAACTCCAAACCAAACATTCCTTTGGCTCTAAGATTCACAGGGGTAATGAGAAAAAGAAAAGAAAATATAGTAGAGCTTTCTTCCGATACTAAATGTTGACCACTTCCGGTAAAATCTGGGGCTTCTGGGACGGGCTATTAGCGATCGGGCAAAGACCTTTAAGCAATCGGTTACGGATTTTGGTTCTCAAAGTTGTTAGGTCAAAGCTTGTCCGCAACTTGTGGACATACATGATTTTTGTTGCTTTTCTCCTTTGCGGATAAATTTAAAAGAAAAAAATACGGTTGTTAATTGAACACGCCACTATAGAAGTCAGGATTTATTTGTGAGTAAGGATAACTATTTTGGTGCTTACGTCATGAAAAAAAATTACTCAGTCTAAATCAGAGGTGATAATTGCTTGAAAATCTGTTCAACTGCGAACAAATATAACAATGGCCCTGACACTCCCAGATGAAGAGGAATACATGTGAGAAAGCAGATAGATATGGTCCGGCAGGACGCCATAGTCTGGGCGCCATAGACGATACGGAATAAAGCGTTGACCTGATGATGAAAGTAATGTTGCATGAAGAATCAACTGAATCGAGGGCCTTATTCTTTACCGTTATAGCCGGACTATCAGTACGGCGGACTATCATTCGTTACACCGAGGGGGGCGCACTGTATTCAAGGTGGATACGATACGTGAACAGAAAAACGCGTTAAAAAGTTAAAAAGGGCCATATTACGGAAACTCCACAGATTCTTGTGTTGTACCACACAAGTGACCAGTGAAAACCCTAATTCACGGTTCATAAACTGCTAAATATAGTCGTACATGACAATTAAACTATATCAGGGTGAGTAAAATGGATCCTGTTTGAACCCGCCCCGTTACATCTTGAAGAACAGATATCTCAACATAATGGTATGTTATGGATAGCTGTTTTACTCGCCTTTAATTTCGTAATGATCATCCAGTCGGTGTGAGTATAGTCTTGATCAGCTTTGCTCTCTAATCTTTTACCCGGATTCATCTTATAATGCAAATTAAGCTAGAAAGGAATCGGGTTATTTACTATGAGAATAAAATACTTGTTTAACCGTTCAAAAACGTAGCACCAATGCCAAAGGTGACCTCTTTGCCTGTCTAAGCCCTTATCACTCATACAACATCTGAAACAAATAATGTAACTTGATACTTGTATCAGTTTCGGGAAGACGTTGAAAACTCAGTGACAACATTTTGATGAGTAGAGTGAAACTTATGTAATATCTTTACCAAAAGATTGTCACATCTCTTTAAATAAGCGTTTCAAATAACTCCTACCATAATCACCTGGCTTTCCACTCATAAGATGTACCTAATCAAAACAGATATACCTCTCATAATGATTTTGGGCGTAATAGCTTCACTGACATTCTTGTACATGTATTTTAATATGAATCGTGGATAATGCGAAAACCGGTACTTGATTCAAAATACTGTAGATCGGCCCTTAACAGATTGGAATAAGTAATGCAGTAATCAAAGCTAGAAACATACATTCAACAAATATCTCCCACTCCAAAACCAAATTCAATCCAACTGCCGATACCATTTCGGCCAGGTTTTGAGAAAACCGTGTTTGATCACTTGTGTGTTTTTTTGAAATCCTTATTATTGATTATATAACTTATCGAAAGTTTGGCGAGAGATGTTATTTTGACATCTGGGTAAACCCTTATTGATCTCTCACATGAGAATCTTGTGATGCCCTATAGCCAAGAATCTTTCTTTGGACGTGCTTCTACATCTTTGCCAAATTTCTGAGAAATTTGTGTATCAAAATGACAAGTTAGCTTTTAAATTTCAAAAGGTATAATTTACATGAACTACTGCGTTTTTTTACACTATTTTGGTGTTTTTGTTCTTACATTAAAGTGTTATATAGAATGTTACAAGTTAGCTTTGATTTATAAGATAAATGCATTTCCACAATTTTATGCTCTTGCATCCTATCGCTGACTTACCCTTTATGAGGTTTAGTGACATTATGCTTTATAGAGTGCATGGAATTCCCATTTGTGTGGGCGGTGGTTGGTTTCCGGTGTGCTACTGCCGCAGATGGAGCTGGATTCTGCTTCTTGAAGCAGAGGTGATAAAGGAAAGCCACACAGCACAAGCTGATGACGATTTTTGCCACAAATGAAGTGCCCACGCGATAATAGCAATTTGTACGCCAAGTCCAATTTCAGCCAAAAATTTCCTGAGTCACCTAGATGTTACAGACAGACAATAATATATTTAAAAAATTACTGCACCCAATTCTTCCCCCAAATAGATTTTTTGGGAGGGATCGTGGCCTCTCAACACTTTAACCTCCCACACTTAGCTAGAGTTGGTATTTAATCACCAGAGTGCAAAGGGGTTAACGTAAAACACTTCCATCCCCGCAGTTGTCGTAGGGGTTAAGAACAGCGGCAAGGTTTTTTTGTCGATACAGTGATCATATCACATTTTAAACTCATCTGCATAGGGACCTTACAAAAACCACATTGAGGAAGAGAGAGAGAACGTCGAAATTGAAATGCCTTATATCACAAGTCTAATTTTGATTGTTAAAAAAATTTTTGACCAATTTGGCATATTTAAAAACGCGGGGCAACAAAACGGAATGAAAATCTCATTCTTCGCTAATTAAAAACCATTGATGTGAAGACAAATTTCATGTTGTAAAGATAATAGTTGAAAATTACAAGGTTCTGACATTTGTTTTGAGAGATAATATTTTTATATCAACATTTATAGGGCTTTTAGATGGCATATAATTTGTTCTAGGGTTTTCAAAATGAAATATTTGAAAGTCCCACTTTTGATTTACAATTCTTTCGTTTTATATTGTTTCTTTGCGACAAATCAAATTTCCAATATTCTAGATTCTAATTCTCAGCTTACGATACATTGGCAAGAATTTCTATGATCACAGAAATAATTACCGGGCTAAAAAGGACCTTATAGGCAAATTGAAAACAGTTGAAAATCTCTGTAGAATCGGTTTTTGTAGATGTGAGCGTAAGGGAATTTCCCGTGACATTGTTTGCGGGTTGTCACTGTACGAATCGCACCCTTTATGTGAGGAATGTTACTTGACGTCATGAATTGGAGACTATCAATACAGATCCCGAAAATCCGGTACCCAACATAAAAGATAACCGACGGCCAAAAGTATTTTTGTCGGCCAGGGTAGGGTTTCGAGAGGACCAGCAGTCACATTTTTGCCGTAGATGTATTACTCGAATTGTACCCGATCCACAACACCTCCGCTCTCCACCAATATTTCAAAAACACGTCCACTACAGTTTCAAAGTTACACGTTACTCTGAAAAAGAACCATAGGATATAAGCCATCGAACGTAGTTGTAAAAATTATGCACTTGAGGTGCACACTGAATGGAACCAGAAAGTATTTTTCACCCAAATTCATGCAATATTGTAATAAATTAAACAGGGTATGTTAATTGTAAAAGTTGCACATTTTTTCTTTAAAATGAATAAAAGTCATTCCAATTCCTTCCCAGAATATTATACATTAATTCCAGCAAATAATGGAAGCTGGTTGATATTCAGTAAATCCACCTGCATTCTAAAGGACAACACACTTTTAAATTTTTTATCTGTAAATTCTGAGCTATTATTATTGCCCATGCAGTTGAAAAGATCACAGGTATTTACCATCGCCCACATTTAGATTGAGGCCTGTTCCGTTCACGAATAAATAAAACTCGAGTTTCTACTGGAGTTCAACTAACTTGAACCGTATATTTCTCATTATGGAAAATGGAAAGCAGAAACCAAAAAGCCCGAAAGAAATGTTGTTTGGCAAGCTGTGATCTAATAGCTCTTTCTAAATTGGGGGGGGGGGGGGTGGTGGGTGATGGACACCGGGAAATATTTTCAATTGCTATGGCCAGTACAAAGGACCCTGCATCGTCTTGATAAAAGGAATTCTTTGCAGTGCCCTTTATCTTGCATACGGGCTGTTGAATGAATATCACCAGCGCTATCATTTGCTGGAGGAGTCAATTTAGCTATGATGTAACATTCACTTGGCAAATATTCAGGGAAGGATTGAGAGACATTTTGTTCATTTTGAAGAAAAAGTTCAAGTTTTTAGATGTTGACATACCCCACAACATTGAAAGGTAAAATTTCTATTTATGCAGAAATCAGTTTGCCGATATGCGTAACCAAAGTCCTTATCCGAGCATTTTCCCATTTGTTGATGCGATCGCCCTAATAAGGAAAAACAACACTTGGCACAAATGGAAAATGATTGGCACGGTCGACCTGACCGAGAGGAATTAATGTTCTTTTATGAGTCGTGGGTTGAGAGTTCGAGTTGCTTTGTAAGGATCGAGCTAGCGTTGCATTTAGCGTTGTTAGAGCAGCTTAGCGAGTAATGTAACGTTATGTTGTGTCTTACAGTACGGTAGCACACAGCACCAGCGGCAGTACAATCCTATTTGTTGACCTTAATAACGACAATCACGAAAATAGGGAGGAGTCCACAACAGTCAGTTCTTAAAGTCCGGAAATGCAATTTGAATAAATGTGGTTTGTGTCAAGTCTACGAGGGACTAGAAAGCATTCCATTATTTGGGTTGGGTAACATCATTAGTGAAAATATTGAGTTTTCAGAGAAAGAGTAATAGAAAATTCCAGGGATGACTGGTGTGAAAAATTCTAACTCAGACACTGACTGAAAAATCAATAGTTTCACTAATGATGTACTGGTAGTGTATTCTTTTTTCGGCCCGTTTGATGGAAGGCAAGTCCTTCCATAAAGATTTGGGAGTACGTTTATAATCATCTCTTTTCCTGGGACCTTTAAGCTTACGCGATCGCAAAATCAAGAGTCAAGGTTTTCAATCTATTTAGCATCATAACATATCATACATAACGAAAAAAGTGTATAATAGTACAATATACTACGTGTAATCAAAAAAAAAAATTTGTTTGCAAGCATTAAAGATGCTCTCGACCTTAATGCAATCACTATTTCCTTAGATTTGTCTGTTTTATAAGCACATCTCTTATACTTTCTGTGTTGAAAAATGATTGAAAGAAATCGTCTCTGAAAAAATAATAGATAGGCAGAGGTTTTGTAGGCACACCCCTTTTTTCTCCATTCCTAGGGATTTACACACATAGACCGTCAGCCCAGAAGGTTTTGGTAAGACGAACAAGATAACAATAGCCGAATACGGGAAAATTCAGAAAAGAAAATATAAACTTTTTTTGAAATATAGTCTGCCGGAGACCGTTGTTGCGGGAGCCCCAGGAGGGATTATAAAGTTACATGGGGGCCCCAAATATATTTGCAACTGCTCTAAATCTAAGAAATATGCTCAAATTATTCCCTTAGGTACCCAGGAGTAAAAAAGTCAATGGGTCACACGTGTGTGGTGTGCTTCCTTACACGATATTTGGCGGAAAATAGGCTAAAGGTCATTTGTTTATTCCAGAAAGGTCAACATTGTAATACCAAGATTTCTTTGTAAAAAACAATTGAAAAAACATATTTAATGTATGATCAAAATGCTTTTATTTCCTAGGGTTGGTTCCCTCTCATAGGGATGGGTATAAGGTCCCCGTCCCCTAGAGTCCTACAGGGAATTTGTACCCCTTCCATCTATAAACAACAAGGAGGATTGCCTTGAAAGTGCAAAACAAAAGCATTTCATATTTGATATCGGTATCATTAACTTTAAAAAAATATATTTACAAACAAATCTGGTATTGCAACGGGTGACCTTTCTTGATAAACCAACTGACTTTAGCCTATTTTCCCAAAATATCTTGAAAGGAAGCACCACACGGGTGTGACCCAATTGAATTTTTTACTCTGCTTACTAAGGAATAATTTGAGCTATATCTTATTAGATTTAGAACAGTTCAAACATTTGACCCCATAGTATCTTTACCCCTCTCCTGGTGCTACACGCAACAACAACGGGTCCCCCGCAGACTTTCATATTTTGTAAAAGTTATATTTTCTCTGACTTTTCCCGAGTGTTCAGAATTGGTAATCTCGTTCGTCTAACCAAAAACTCTTCTGGGCTGATGCTCTAAACATTAAACTGGTGTTTGTGACAAGTACAATACAAATTGGATTGCCCTTGCCAACTGAAGGAAATATGTCATGATTCTGAATATTTGGAATTTGGTTATTATATGGATGGAAAGCTTAAGTAAAGCTTAGATTACATATAAATCAAATAAACTTGTGAAAAGTGTCCAAATTTGTGAGTATTTTGCACTTTTAATTTCGCCCAATAGGCTTATCGAAAAACGATCCGACCAAATCGAACACATCGCAGGCAAAATGGTGACGTCAAAGTGATGACCAATCATAATTTGACGTCGTTGGGACGATCATATCGAGTGTTGCCACTTTCCTATTAACTGCGAGTCGAGGGTGGGTTTATATCAATAATAATTAAACACAATCGAAAAGGAAAACAAAAAAGAGGTGCAGGCGGGGAAACGGAGGGGCAAAGGGTATGGAGGATCGGGAGGAATCCAGCAATTATTACAGTGTTCAGCATCAATATTACAATTCGAGTCAACACGTGTTTTGGTCATCACTTTGACGTCACGAGGAGACAAAAAGGTGGTCGCTTTGATCAATGAAGCCGTGGCGAAAAATTCCGCCCCGTTTTCTTCGTATTCAAAAAAAGCAAAAAATTAAAAATTGCCTCATTTTGTTTTAATTTTACATTCAAAATTGTATTATTTTTTCGGGGATTCGTGATGTATGTACATATATTTTATGAATGTAAGTCAAACTGGAGCTTGACAAAAATCTTGACATATTTCCTTTAAAGTTTACATGTTTTTTTAACTACGGATTAATAAATTAATATATTCATCCAAATCTGGCCAACTGATATGACAAATCCAAGCAGCAATTCACCTGTTGCAGAGCAAGAAACCAAGATCTCTTCCCATTGTTTAGGATATTGCAAGATACGAGTTAGTCCCTTATTGCATGCCTTTGTTTTATATTTGATTTACAATAGTAGTAGTGTTGAAAACCCTTTTCATTTACACGTCAGGATTAATTGGATGAGATTTTTGTTGGTGTTGTGAACATTCTTCCAATTCATTTCATGATCAAATAAAGGAGATTTATGGATATTCATAGATCAATTAAACAAGTAGCGTGGATCATCATTACTGTCATAAGCAATACCCGTATATCATACATTAACGTAATATCTGCTTAACTGTAGATTTAAAATCCCATTGGAATTGGAGGGAACAAGATGTGTGCTTACAAAAATTTGTCATACTGGTTATTTTCAGTCAATTCTTTCATTTTTTCAACACTGGGAAGTATATTAGATTTGTTTATTAAAACAAAAAATTCGATGGATTCAGTGATTTTATCAAGGTCAAATTCATCTGCAAACCTTGCACAATTTTTTTTGATTCCCGTAGTATTAAACGTCCCTGAAAATGACTACCAACCTGACATCACAGCCAAAAAAAGGGAGGGGTGAAGCGTTATTTTTCTGGTTAGATCTAGGGGCAATTTCCCCTGGTTGAAACAATGGCAGGGGTCGCTCCGTGAATTGAAACGTGAAAAAAAATAATAGCAGATTAAAATGACAATTGTAAGCTTCATAAAATGGAAACTAGATAGGTTAGGTGGAGAACAGAAATGATGTGCCCAATACGGCCTAACCCCTTTTTTTAAAACGTCAAGAATACAGAATAGAGATTAGGCAACTATTTTTCTTTCTATGAAGCATTCATGACATCTATCGATATAGCGTGTCAATAGTCTCCAAAGAACAAGTAATAATGTGTTTTTTTGTCAAAAACTTATTGGTGGCTGGCTGACACCAAGTGTTGCGTTGTTTTTGGGACACACTGTAATAAATGTTACTGAATGAAAACGAAATTCCGATCCTCCATTATTAGGTTTTGAGATTGCCTTACCGTTCCTATATATAGTACAACATGGTAGAGACCTCAATTAAAATGGAGTTTGAGTCATCAAATGCCAGCAGAAACCCTGGGTGCCCAATTTTTCACCACTTAGGACTCCAATCCCCTATTAAATATATTGCTAATAGGCTCTCACTGTAGATTAGGATTGTCCACATATGGTGATGGGAAATATCATATGTATGCACATGTGACCTGATGGTTGACTACAATTTAAGGATGTTCATTTTGGTGGTGTGGGTGGTCAGGAGTTGAACAGTTGAGTCTTTTTACCATGTATTGGGTGGTTCCCGGTTTGCTGTTCACAGTGATTATTCCATGTCTGGGTGGTTTCTCATTGTTTGGCAGTTAACAGTGCTGGATGTTCTATGGCTTTGTGGTTCCCAGTGTTGGATGGTTCCCAGTGTTGGGCTGGTCCCAGGTTTGGCTGGTTCCCAGTGTTTGGTGGTGGTTCCCAGTGTTGGATGGTCCCCATTGTTGGCTGGTTCCCGGTTTGGCTGGTTCCCGGTGTTGGCTGGTTTCCGGTGTTGGACTGTTCCCGGTGGTGGTGGTGACCGGTGGTGGTGGTTTCCCGGTGGTTGGGTGGTTCCCGGTGTTGTGGTGGTTTCCACTTTTTGCGGTTACTTGTCTTGGTGGATCCCCTGTGCGGGTGGTTACCAGTTGTTTGGTGGCTCCATGCTTTTGCTGTTTCTCAGGGTTATAGCATCAATTTGTATTATTTGATCTGCATATTCCATTTGCATCATCTTCTATAGCTTTATAATTATGGTTCTTTGTACATGTACCTACTTTTAAAATGAAAAAAAGTGTATAGTAATATAGGACACAAGATTCTCAAAACATAACAATGATTACAATTGGATTCTGTTTCGTCCCAATGCCAAATTTATGGAGTCTCGCCATGAGTTGGAAAAATATTGGGACTCGACTAGTCTCGGCCCAATATTTTTTCAACTCATGGCTTGACCATAATTTGAGTAAGTTGGGACTCAATGAATCCAAGTTTATCAAACTTTGGCAATGAGCATTTTAGGTGGACTATCATTAGTTCTAGTGTTATTTGCATCCAATACACAAAAAAATTATATATTGAAATTATCTGAGTAATCCTTTAAGACATAATTCTCAAAAATGCAGTTATTAGCAGAAATAAATAAGCACAGGTGTTAGAAGTAAAGTAATTATAGTCCAGCGTGCGCGTACTCATAGTCCGGCTACAACGGTAAGGGATATGGCACTCGATTCAGTGGAATCTTCACGCAACATTATTTTCACGATTTTTATTCCGTTATCGTCTTTGGGAGCCCGTGACTGATGGCTCCCGTAGGACTATAGTGGCTTTCACACCGGCGTTTCGAGACCGGGTATTTTCGTCTTATTTAATTCAATGCTCGCTAGTTTCTCCGGCACCTATATTTATTTGTCGACACTTCTCCGGGTTGTATCATTGCTGATCCTCGCGTGAATGATGAGTTTCGTTCGTCATAGCTTCTGTAAAATCATGCCATATAGCCCCACCCTTCTAAATATTAGGCAACGGGAACAAAGAGAGAAGATGCTTGCATAGGACTTTGATAAGCACATCGGCGAAAAGTAGTGAAGTACTGATTCTGCACAGATGATTATTATATGTATACCTTCAAACTCTGGGTTATATTCAAGTCCAAAAGTTGACATTTGTTGAAATGAATAAAAAGTAATCCAATTGCCTTATCTAAAATTAATATCAGTGACCAGTAGATGTGTACATCATGCAGCTTTGACTCGAGCCAATAATAGCCACACGATGTATGCATGCGAAAAATACGCTCGCGTATACAGTGGATTTACAGCACTTCAAATTGTCTTTTTATATCTGGAAGTAGACACTGTTATTGCCCAGGCAGGTGAAAGATTTGAAAGATTACGGTGATATTACCACACCGATTAAGATGAGACTATTTGTTCAGACGCAAAGCACAATAGTCCTCTTTTACGAATAAACATTGAGCTTCTACTGTGCATTAAATTAACCTTGGCCGTATATTTCATCATTTTCCCCGAAAAGGAAACGAAGATGAAAAAAATCATGAAAGAAAGTTGTTTTGGCAGGGGTTTGGCAGACTGACCTAACATCTTTGAGCAGAAACAAAAACTTAACTTAAAGTAACATGCCGCGTAAGTAACTTGCCGCGTAACCCCATTAGCGACCTATACTAACAACGCGGTAAATTGAATAGAAATGAGATTACGCAGCAAGTTTCTGTACAAAGATGTTAGGCCACATTTAACCATTTTTTCCTGATTGCACCACTCTTTTGAGACAGGCTGTACAGGAAGCCAAAGTACACGCGGATGCCACAAATGATGTTTTAAATGGCAAGACTAAAAACCATTTTGAACTAACCGCCGTTACCGCCAATACTACATCAAAAGCTGGGTATAGAGTCAACTTCTTATATTTATTTATTTTTTACTATACCTTTTGTAAGGTGAATGTCTAACAAAACATCTTATTTCTTTAGTTATAATGTTAAACATGACAACGTAATTTCATACATTTGAATATTAAGATATATGTTTTTATACTCTTATAACAGCATACCAATTTTTAGTTTTATTAAATCATGGATTCTGGAAAAAGGTACCAAAAACGTTTAGAAATGTTACATCGTTTCATATTTATTCCGAACATGTAGGATTGTAAGACTAAATATACACGACAAGTTTTTATAATAACATTTCTGGATACTGTATATATCACCCTATTCTTTAAAATGTAAATATGGAAATGCTAGAAAATGGTTAGTTTTTCATACATTATGATACATAATTTGTTCTTAAATAAGAATTTCTGATATTAAATGTCATAAACAAGTGTCTTTGCAACATGTGCGCATTTCTTCCTTTTACATTTTTACTTTCAGAAGAGGTTACGTTGTGCATCGTCTCCGGGGCAGCACAATCAGCCCTGCAATCGCATTCCCCCCTGTTCCCTAAAGACAGAATGTAGATTAGACAAAACCACACGCGTTCTCTTTCAAGTAATTGAGCCACCCTTTAGCGTTATCAATACGTTATACGCAGACAGTCATTGATATATTACAGGCCTAGGTATTTCTGTGTCATTTTGAATAGAAATGGGAAAAATGTAACTGCTTGAAAATGTAGGTTTTACTGAACATTTAAGTATATACTTCATGCTTATCACTAAGCTTCACTAGCTATCTCCTGGAGGAATTTCAAACTGTAAGATGTTTGTTAAGTCACTCAAATCGACTATTTCAATGAAATAGAAAGTCTTCAAATTTTCTTAACCGATTTTGATTTTTTATTTCATATTCAACAAAGTGTGCGAATTTAGCATTTAAAATAAAAGAACAGATAATAATAATAATAATACTTCCAAAATAAGTCATATATTTATACTCACCAAATGCCTTGAAAGTAAAAATACCTCCAATCCCGCAAAAGTTGTAGCGGTCTAAGATATCGACATGTAGTTGTTCGATACAGCGGCCATTATCACATTTTAACTCATCGCTGTCACAGGGACCTACAAACCACATTTGAGAAGAGAGACGCCATAGAAATGTGAACTTATCTTATACCACAACAGTGTCATAGTATAGCCTCCATTTTGTGATTAAAATATTATTTTCTTTCTCTATTTTACTTGAGAAAATATTTCTCTCGGGAAAAGCACTTTGTTTATTATAGAAGAGAAAATCAAATTCCCTACTGCTATATTGAGATCAGGCCAGATGTTTACAAGTCAGAGATTGAGCTACGTACTATAATCCCGGTGGGCTCACTCAATCTGTGATACTGACCGTAATGATCGTTACCAAAATCGCGGACAAATATGGCACGCGAGAGCGAACATAGATGTGAACCCCTGTTGTAATACAGTTTTTGCGTCCAATCATGTATCACAAATACATATCCAATGAGATAGAACCACCATACGATGGGGAACCATTGTCATTAACCACCATGGCGTGCCATATTTGTCCGCGTTTTTGGCAAAGCTTGGTAACGATCATGCGGTCAGTGGTGCCGGTTGGGTGAGCCCACCGGGACTATAATTAGCCCGGGGTTTTCATCTACTGCATGTGCCAAACGATTGCAAAACTAGGTGTTCCCATGATGTCATCAATGTAAGATGATGCAATGCAGGTGATGTCATTAATGTGAGACCCAATTAGACCGTGTTGGGCTATGTTTATGCATGGTGTTGTAATGTGTATTTTAGGTATTGGGAAATACTTGTTATGAAATACTATATTTTAGGAGATATTGCAAATTTAAAAAAATGGCCAGTTTATCTTCAGAGAGGGTAGACTGGTGCAGTACTAGTGTTGATATATCGGATACCAGGGGAGGTTGAAAGCTGAAATGTCTGTCAATAGTTCAAACCAAAAGAACTTCAGTTTTGGAATCAAAAGGGATTCCAGTTGTGGTCCTAAAGAGGACATTTGCGACAGACGGTGGTAATACTCGGAATCAGGGGAGGGCGGCCAAGAAATCCCAATTCCAGACGTCGCCATTGGTTTAACACGTAAAAGCGAAATCTTGACGAAAAATTCTGAATATTTTATATGTTGTCAAGGAATATTTTCTTATTCCAAAACCGTTGGAGTTGAAGAATCAACTCCACTGGAAGGGTTATTTCTGATTTTTTTATTAATAACGAACGAGGACGAGGTCGTATGTAAGTCATGGAAACACCCATGACCGACCCACATCAAAGCACCCAAATTGGTCTGTGGTTTACACTCCGTATTGCTGTAATTTCTTTTGACATTTTTGGTGAGATGCTATAATGAATGAGGCTTGGCCGCCACCGCCTGCTCGGAATATTGTACTGCGGAATATAAGTCGCATCGAGGGACAACCCCGCGGCCCCATCGTCTTCAGTGGCGTAATTTTTTTTTTTTTTGACATGGGGGGGGGGGATGGAGATGATAAAAATTTATGAAACAGGGTTTGCTAACAAGATTCGTTACTAGCACCTGTGCGCGCAAAGCGCGCTAAAAATTTGGCCATTCAGAACCTAAAATCGTTAAAGGAGCAACGAGAGATTTCAAATAACAGGTGTCCCTAAAATGTAAAAATACGAGCGTAGGTTGTTTTGCACTGGTGAAAAGCTCTCTATCAAAAATATCCCCATCTGAAAGGATTAAGCTGAGAACTGTTTCTTTGGTACAAAAATTGTGAAATTTCTAATTTCCTATGGTAGCAAATACGAAATTTAGCCTATTATTTTCTATTGAACTTTAAGTATAAACAAATCACATTTTGTTTTCATTTTAAGTTATTTCTGTAGCCAAAGATATGAAATCACTACATATCACAGAAAATGTTTGACTTGAAATCTCTCGTTGCACCTTTAAATGTAATTGTAATTAGAAAAGTGCGCGCGAGCGCGCGCAAACTTACCATTTTAAAACTATTATGGTAAAATATGAGGTTATTTTGGTCAAAAACACATGAACACATGAACACCAGGAGCAAGGCTGCAACATTTGGGGTGGGGGATGACTCGTATTGATCATCCCTCTCATCAAAATATTGGGGCTAATATATACCCTCATCCCGCGGGATTTACGCCTAATGGTCTTCTGAAACTGTTTGGAAAAAGTTATCTCCAGGACTGAGAAGGTTCCATGGATTTTATTTCCTGTGGATTTATATAACTTTGCATGCGGTGTCATTTTGGAGTCTTAAGGACATTTAATTCTGGGTATAATGGATACTTTATTAAGATGTTAAATCATTGAGTGTATCATTATTGAATTGTAATTGTTTTGGAAATTCCAAGTTCTTGAACCAATCAATCTGACAAAAATCACAATAAATCAGTCTTATATTACAAAATTCAGATATTTGTGCACAAGGCTCATTTGTTTGGGCATTTCTGACGTTGGCGTACATGAGACGTCGTAACAACAGTTAAGGTCCGTTCAGACTTCCACTGCACTGCACTGCAGTGCATTGCCTGGATAGCAGTCTGCCCATACTGCAATGCAGTACTGCAACAAAGTTTAATTCGTTTTAACTTGCATTGCAGTGGGTTGCATCAAGTTTCAGCAGAAAGTGATCGATATATCGGCAGTGCAGCAGCACTGCACTGCATTGTAGTGGAAGCATGAACGGACCTTTTTATATAATATTTCATCATGACCGAGCCATTAAAGTTACGCACCGTGTACCGTGTGTCACCATATTGGTAATGCAGTAAGCCTTCAGGCTCGTTCGCAGGTGGGTTGGTGGGGTGGTGCGGGGAGTTTGCAAAGGTCCAAAAAAGAACACTGTAACAAAGCTTTTTTTGTCTGATATATGGTTCAAAAATTTTAAAAAAAGGACCCCGTGGACGGGGGGGGGGAGGTTTATTGTTCCACTTTTTTCACAGTCCCCTCCCCCCCGCACCCCTCCCTCCCCGCACACCCCTAAAAATAACTCCTGGTATACTGCCCTGTGTATTAGTTAGTGGTACTTGCCCTTGCCAAGGGAGACACAAAACCCACAAAAAAACTAACGAGAACGAAACTTTTTTTTAGTATAATACTGAACTCGCTCTCCCCCTCTCTATTAACGCTATTTTAACAATTTTCTTGTATAGATATCGTGAGATGAGAATTACAAAGTGCTAACTGACATTTTACTTTTTATTTTTGAAATTTATATCTTGCAAAGCTTTAAAATGATGTCTAGGTTTTCAAAATGTAGATTTAAAGGTCCCACTTCGATAAAATTTGTTTTATTTTTTTCTAACTTAGAAGGGTCCATATCTCAAATTGTCCAAATATCAGTTAGAACCTGTTAATTCTCAGCTCACGATATATTAGCAAGAAATTCTATGATAACAGAATAATTACCCGTACTAAAAGAGGTATAAGCAAATTTGAAAACATTATAGGATCCTGTATCATCGGTCTGTAGATGAAGAGTAAGGGAATTTCCCGTAGATATTGTTTCACCGTACAAATCGCACTTTTCCTTTGAATCAATCATCCTTGAGGAATCTATGTTGGCACCATCGTGGATTTGAATATCATCTAAACAGTCTATTGTAACGCCATTCGCATAAAATTGAAACCAAGACAGCAGTATTTGTCGGCTTGAGGAGGCTTGGAGAGTGATCCAGCAGTCCACATTTTTGCCGATGTATTTATGATACGAGTCCGTACCGGAATACATAATACCTCCGCTTTCACCAATGTCCAAAATACGTCCACATAATGATTCGAAGTACTCTGGAAAAGAATACATACGCATGTTAAAGGAAAATAGCAATACAAATTAGACAAAGGAAATGACAGTTTAATGTCTGCGCTATCGATTTGACTTACTCTTAATAATATACTAAAACAATAATCCTATATGGGTAAATAAGTGAATATTAAAATTTAAAGCCACAATCAGTGATTTTTTTCCAAATTCAAAATGCCCATTACGTGTCTAAACTGCAAAATTTATGACATATCAACACCTTATATTACTGTTCTTTGTGAAAAACAGACACGCCTTTTAAAGCGGTCTTTTAGGTGCCATTTACGACTGTTTCTAGACCTGAAAAAAGTCGGATCCTGACTTTAATTAGTAAATAAAGCATAAACATCATAATTTCTTGACAAATATGGCGTGTTACACCTAGGCACTTAGAGGGTCCTTTACTACAACAATTTCCAATACAACAGTGCAACAAAATGGACTTTGATGAAAAATAGGGGCGCAATTTGTTTACATTTTGAAGAAATCGCTGATAGTGGCTTTATCGACACCTCAACACAATTGTGTGTCATATTGTGCCATCATGATAATAAAATACATCAAAGCTTTTACAACTTTAAAACTATTTTACCGTAATGAACACTGTATTTTTGTTATTCTAATTACAACATTTATAAAAAAAACCAGTTAAAATATTTATGTAAATCAGCTTCCTTCAGAAAATTTATCGCCTGAAGAGCTTTTTTTTATGTTTTCAAATTATAAAAATTAAATTTCTGTTTTTCTGCGGTGTTTTTAAATCTTTGGAATGTCTGAGTATAATGATTGCTTGAAGAATTGTACTCAAATTCATCTGCCAGTAAATTGGCAATATCATGGACTTTTGTACATTAGCTTCCATCAGATTTATCTAGATGAAAAGTTGTATTATTCAACTGTTTCCCACTTATTTTCCCTGACAATATCCCAAGTTTTTTTTCTAGTATATAAAATTTGGATACATAATGCTGCCAAGATTCCCGTTTACTTTTTTTAAAGTCTAGTGTGCATTTGAGGTACACACTGAATGGAACCAGAAAGTCTTCACTATAATTCATGTCAATATTTGTAATGAATAAAACACTGGTATGGCAATCGTAAAAGTTTAGCATTTTCTTTAAAATTAATAAAATGTTGTTCAATTTCTTCTCCTGAATATCAGCGACCTGTCACTGTGATGTACATCATACTACATGACTCCAGCAAATAATGGCGCTATTGATATTCAGTAAATGCGCCAGCATTCTAAGCATAAAGCACTTCAGATTCTTTTTTTAATTTGGAAATCCAGAGCTATTGTTATTTCACATGCAGTTGAAAAAAACTAAAGGTGTTATCACCGTCCCGATTTAGATTGAGCTCTACCCGTTCGCGGAAAAATCAACCTCGAGCTTCTACTATACTGTGAGTTAAACTAGCTTTGACCGTTTTCTCAGCTTAATCCTTTCAGATGGGGATAATTTTGATGGAAAGCTTAAAACCAGTGCAAACAAAAAAATCAGAATTTTCACATTTTTAGGGACATCTGTTATTTGAATTCTCTCGTTGCACCTTTAAAGTTGATAAAACACCCTTTCCATTGAAACCATTATGTGGGTTATTATGTTCCATAACGATGCAAAATGGCGTGTTCAATCAGGGTCTAGGCCCCTATATTTTATTCATACTAATTTTTTTGGAAAATCATTGACAGTTAAAACAATTTTTATACTCATCGAAAGTTTGAGCACTTTTTTAATATTGACCTATACGTATATTGCAGTGATCTCTCACCGAGAAAAGGAGAGAGGAGAAATATGTCATGCCAATATAGCCCATTTTTGTTTTAATCTTTCTTTAGACAGTGATCTAAGCTCTGTGTCGAGTTTCAGAGATTTATCATTCAAAAGCTATCAAATGTAACATTTTGCACCAATCTGCGATTCAAGTTGGTGCAACGTGTGTAGTAGGTATGAACGTATGGTGTGCATGGACATTGTGTATGTTTATGGATGCATGTCAGTGTGTGGTGTGGGAGAAATCTGTGATGCCCCTTAGCCAAAATATTCTTGACATGCATCTGTTCGAGGTTTCAGAGATTATCATCAAAAGCTATCAAATTTATAATTATTGCACCAATCTGCTATTCAAGTTGGTGGCAAGTGGGTGTGATGCATGCAGTATGTGTGTTCAGGAGAGTGTGTGTTTGGATTGGCATTCAGTGAATGTGTGTATGTTATATGAGTGCGTCGGGTCCATGATCTTCTATTGTGATGGAGGTGGTTTCCGTATATTATAAGTTTGTTCTTCTTCTTACATAACATTGGTTGATAACACGGGCAGCCCAAGCAAGTGCAGATGACGATGCTACAAAATACCAGTACCCATCTAGCAATGACCCTGCCCCCAACCCAGTTTAGAAAATAGCTTTTTTCCTAAGGGATCGGGGCCTACTACTCTTTAATCTCTTAATCTCTCCATTTGCTACGACGAAGGATTTTTGCTCACCAAATTTCCTCAAATCACGTTCCACACCCGCAGTTGTCTATCCGTCCATGAAATCATCTTTAAAGGCTCGTCGACCGCAACACAGCGACCATTGTCACATTTAAACTCATCGCTGTCACAGGACCTGCAAACACATAAAAAGAGAATGAATTGCAGCAATTAGTAAAAAGTGTGTCTTATTACTTCAAAATGGTATAGTTGTGGTATAACTATGATGACCCTTTAGCATATATTTCAAAACGGGCACAAAGCTTAAAATATATGAACACCATATAAAAAACGATGAATTTTTTTTCAATAATTAAAGTGATATCCAAACAAATTTAATTTCTTTTTTTTTTTTTTTTTTTTGATCTTCTATTGTGATGGAGGTGGTTTCCGTATATTATTAGAGTTGGATTCTTCTTCTTACACCATTGGTGATAACAAGGGCAGCCAAAGCAAGTGCAGATGACGATGCTACAAATAACAGTACCCACGATAATAGCAATGAACACTGCCCCAACCCATTTTAGAAAATAGATTTTTCCGAAGGGATCGTGGCCTACTAACTCTTTAATCTCTCCATTTGCTACGACGAGGAGTTATGCTCACCAAATTTCCTCAAATCACTTCCATCCCCGCAGTTGTCTATCTCGTCATGAAAATCTTTAAATGCTTCGTCGACCGCAACACAGCGACCATTGTCACATTTAAACTCATCGCTGTCACAGGGACCTGCAAACAACATAAAAAGAGAATGAATTGCAGCAATTAGTAAGTGTATCTTATACTTCAAAATGGTATAGTTGTGGTATAACTATGATGACCCTTTAGCATATATTTCAAAACGGGCACAAAGCTTAAAATATATGAACACCATATAAAAAACGATGAATTTTTTTTCAATAATTAAAGTGATATCCAAACAAATTTAATTTCATGTTTCTACATGAGATGAGAATTAGGTTTTAACTGACATTTTGAGATATTTTTTAAATTTACATTTGCTATATAATCTATATAATGAATTTGACATGGTTTTCAAAATATACGTTATTTACATACATACATACATACATGGCTTTTCTAAGGCGCCATTTCATATAGATCACGGCGCCGAGATGGAATTCAAACATATTGCAACGAAAGGCAAAAAAAATCAACAAAAACAGCAAAACTGAAACAAATTTAAAGGTCCCACTTCAGATAAAATATCTTTTGTTTTACATTATTTATTTTTGCTAACTTAAAACGTTTATGGGCCATTTTTTGGGATGTCACACACGTGACCGAACTTTATTTGCCTCCCATGACAAAACAAATAATCTATCAAAAGTGGAAACATTATTTTTGGTTAGATTTTGTCCAAACCTAACCAAGAATAATGTTTCCACTTTCGCTAGATTGGTTGTTTTGTCATGGGAGGCAAATAAAGTTTGGTCACGTGTGTGACATCCCGAAGAATGGCCCTTATATCTCAAAATAACCAATGTCAGTTAGAACCTTGTAATTCTCAGCCCACGAGATGTTAGCAATAATTTCTATGATCACAGAATAATTACCTGTGCTAAAAGACGTACAAGCAAATTGGAAAAAATGGGAGGATCCTGTTGCATCGGTTTGTAGATGAAGGGTAAGGGAATTTCCCGTAGATATTGTTTGTGGGTAGTCAAGGAAGTACAAACCACACTGCTTATTTGAATTAATCACCGTTGAGGAATCTAAGTTGGTACCATCGTGAATTTGGAGACTATCAACACAGTTTCCTAATGCATCGCTTTCAACATCAAATTTAAGCCACGTCAACAGTATTTGTCGGTCAGAGGCGGTTTTAAGAGTGACCCAGCAGTCCACATTGATGCCGCAGGATGTGTCATTCCAAGCCGTACCTGATTGCATAAGCACCTCCGCCTAACTAATATCCAACCGTCCACATAAGGCTTTCGACGTACTCTGAAAAAAGAACACAGGATACGGAAAACGCAACAAAAGTAAAATGTCCAGAATTTATTGTCTGTGCCGTCGTCGGTTGGCTTGCTCATCAGTACACTAGAGTGGAATTACATTAGTGATGGGTGTCGAAAAGTTTATCAATTTTATTAATTAGCAAGAAAAACTGTGCATTTCAGAATTTTAAAGTACGTAATTAATTTAATTAAAAATGTGGCCGTTGTTGACGGATATTGAGAAGAGGGACAGGAGAAAAGCAGTGGAGGAGGATGAGGTAGGCGGGTTGGGTGAGGAGGAGGATGCACTGAATATGGCCGAAAGTGGAAGCAGGAGGTAGGGCGATGCTGCGAGTGTGAGGGCATCCCCCCCCCCCCCCAGTCACGGGCAGTCCAGAAGAAGCGTACAGTACGTACATTACGTAAATAATGTCCCACAAGGCAATGCAACTTTTTAAAGAAATACATAATGTTTTAACATTTCCCCACGGGACCGTTCTTTTACGTTTGAAGCTGCATCTTCCTTACGTCAGAGTTTTAAAGCTGATAACAAATGTGCGGATTTTTGAGATCTTTTAAAATAAAAGATATTAAGAAAATTGATATGTCATTCGTGATATTTTTTTCAATAATTAAATTTTGAAAACTGAAATAACTTTTGACCATAGCATTTTTTAATGTTGTTTGGCCTTTAATTCTGAACTTAGTATCCTGTCTCGTCTCAAATCTGAGAACCCGGGGATTTTAGAAAATTCTTTTGTATTTCTTTATATTATAATTTGGTGACGTATGTACTTACTTCTACGTATATACGATAGGTCGCTATCGTCGCACTGGGCAAAAGCGGGGATCTAAAATCGTGCATTTGCTACTACTGTAACATTGACCGTTCAACAAATTGGCCTAACTTGACATGGACCGCAACATCCTCGTATGTACATCACATCAACCCAACACGCAAATCTTAGGTGACATACGCTGATGTGACAGGATATGTCAAAATATCGCCGATGTTATACATACTGATGGATGGACATGCTTCTTAAGATTAGTGATGATATAGGAAGCCAAAGCACACGCAGATGACGATGCCACAAAAGACGATGCCCACGTTAAATCTAGTAATATATCCCTGACGTCCCTTAACTGCATTTAAATGCACTTTTGAAAAAAAAAATCACGGAGCGGATCCCTGCCTTTAGTTAGGGGAAAATTCTCCTAGATCTAACAAGATAAAATAACACTACCTCTTTTTTGCGGTGATCGTCAGATTTTCCTCTAGGAAAAATACTGCACCAACCCATTTTCCAAAATAGATTTTTCCGGAGGGGGCGTGGCCTCCTAGCTCTTTAACCTCTGAATTTGCTACACCTAGTAGTTATACTCACCAAATTCACTGAATTCACTTTCATCACCGCAGAAGTTGTAGTGGTGTAAGACCTCGGCAACTTGTTCGTCGATACAGCGACCATTATCACATTGAAACTCATCGCTGTCACAGGGACCTACAAACCACATTTGAGAAAAAAGAATCGTGGAAATGTTTAAGCATCTTATACAGAACACAACTATGACCATTTAGCATATTCAAAAACGGGCATAAAGCTTAAAATATATAAACACAATATAAAAAACCCATGAAAATTGCTTTCTTCCATGAATTACAAAATTCGGTGGTATACAAACAAATTTCATATTGTATTTATCGTGCGATAAGAATTAGAAGGTTCTGACATTTTGTGTTTTGTGAGCTATTTTTGAAATTTACAGTATAACTTTGAATAATTTTGACAATTAACCATAAAAGGGCACAAAGCTCTGCTTAACATATAAATACAATATAAAACGTTGAAAATCGCTTTCTTCTATAAAACAGTGCTATTCCAAAAAAATAAAGTTCTGACATTTTAGGTGTTGTGAGAAAAAAATTGAAATATACATTTGCTAAGCTTTAAAATGATATATAATTTGTACAGGTTTTCAAAATGTAAATTATTTAACACATAAAAGTGTATAAGGGGGTCCTCGTGGACCCAAGATTTTGTTTTTGCGCCATGTTTAACGCTAAATTATTTCTGCCCAAAATTTTATGTAATTGCCTAAATATCAGTTACGCATATTTTGGTGGAAAAAAGTTCAGATCGGCCATGGCCCTTTTATGCTAATTAGCATAAGCTTTCCTCTAATGTTTCTGCTGGTTGCTCTGTCAGCAAATTTGTGAGCATTATAAATGCCCAATATTATTATTATTAATAATTATTATTAAACATTTTGGTGCTGCTATTCAAAACTTATTTGGTCCCTTAAATCGTCCCCAGTATTTTTTTTAAATTTTATAATTTAAGAGTTTTGGTAAACAAATTCCAAAGACAAAGTGGTTTTCAATGGGGTCCATATGAATCCCTCTATACACCGATAGGAGTGCACAAGAACTTAAGTGTTAAATATTTCTTTTTATCTAAAAATGACCAAAATATCAGAACCTCGCAATTCTCAGTTCACAATATGTTAGCCAAAATTTCTATGATCACAGAATAATTACCTGTGCTAAAAGACGTATAAGCAAATTGGAATTCATCCAAGGATCCTGTAGCATTGCTTTGTAGACGAAGCGTAAGGGAATTTCCCGTAGACATGGTTTCACCGTACAAACCGCACTGCTCATTTGAATTAATCATCATTGAGGATTCCAAGTTGGCACCATCGTGGATTTGGATATCATCAATACAGTTTCCTATTGTACCGTTCTTCACATCAAATACAACCCACTTCAACAGTATCTGTCGGTCAGAGGAGGTTTGGAGAGTGACCCAACAGTCTACATTTTTGCCGATGTATTTATGATACCAATCTGTACCTGAATACATAACACCTGCGCTTTCACCAATATCCAAAAGGCGTCCACATAACGATTCGAAGAACATGATCTCTGAAAAAGAATACATGTATACGGAAAACAAAAAAAAACTGTACCAAGGAAATAGCTATATACAACAAAATTATTAATCTTATCGGAATTTCTTTGCGTGAATACAAATAAATTCATCTGGGTCTGTTGATAAATTCAAGTGTTTCTTTTTCGATCCGGCAGCCGAATGTAGAAACGACGGGAGAAACGAGGCCGTGTTAATTTGTCTTCCCTTTTTCCGAATTTGAAAATAATGTTTTGCCCCTAATTTTTAGTTTTCTTTGTGAAATTCTAATTTTATTGTCTTATGACCCTGCAAATGTGGTGTAAATTTCGTGCAAAAATTCCTTCGGAAAGTGTTTTTGATGGGGTTCATGGAAATCTCTTGTCCTCCAACGGAATTAGGGAATACCTTGCCCACTTAAATATTAACCCGATACACCCCAATCCTAATTGTAAGTATAAACCCTAACCCACGGTCCCTACACATAGGTCGAACATGTCAAAAACTAAAAGGTGTGAGTAAAAAAAGGACCCTGATTGAACCCACCATTTTATATCTTTAGGCAAATATCAGAGACAACATTTTGAGGTAAGAAAATACTTATTTGTCTTTATTTTCAGAGTGATTTGGACATGGAAAAGTCCTTAGACACAAGATAATTGCTTGCATCATCAACTGCACAGGGATTCGTTTACATAGACGGCTCGATCATTTATTCAAAAATTATAACTAAGTTGAAGATAATCATTTAACTTGTATTATATGAAAGATAATTGTCACAGAATTACACTTGTGGGCTGAAAAAATCGTCCAAGATGGCGGCCGTGAAGCTATTGTTTTTAGGTGCTTACAAAAATAGTCATCAGAAGAAAATTAGGTGGAAGACAAGCCATTGACATGTTTTATATGAAAGATATTTGGATATGGATTATTTTAAGACTCAAACAATCCAAGAAAAAATTCATCTTTGGTTTCGAAATTCACAAAATCTAGGAAAATTGGTCAAAAATCCAAAATGGCGAATATGCAATAAATGATCAGGGCTGAACCCTGTGACTGTAACAAGCTTGTAGTGTATTTTGTAGAAGTGGATAAGCCTTGGCCTCTTTCAGATAAGTTGGCCGGGGGAGACTCTGGGGCATTTGACTGACGCTGTCAGTGGTCCGGTATCTATTCAACGTTGAACCATTTCCAGCTTGTTAATGAGAATATCCGGATGAGGATCCCAGACTGTGCACCTATACTCCCAACAAGGGTCTGGCGAGAGACTTATAAGCCTGGGCTTTAATCTTGACATTGGTGATGTGTGTGTTGAGGGTATTATTCGCCTTAGATGTATGTTTACATGTTTGTCCCACCGAAGTTCCTGTGACACAATAAGACAAAGGTATTTAACACTATCAACATGCTTCAGCTGGTGGTCATGCAGGGTGTAGTTGTAAGTAACAGGATTCTTTTTACGGGTTATTGCTGATTACTTTACATTTGTCTGGATGGAATATATCATCCATTTACTTTCACAATTAGTGAGGATATCCAAATCAGTTTGGAGAAATCTGGCATCATGATCATATTGGTACAGCCATGTAAATCATCGTGTCGTCGACAAACATGCGAGTAACTGAGGAGAGATGATCTGCAATGTCGTTAATATAGTAAAGGAAGAGACACGGACCCAGGGCCCATCCCTGTTGAACTCCTGACTTAACATGGATTTTAGTAGATAAGGCCCCATCAATGACGACGGACAGAGTATCGCAGAATATCTTCTATCCAGCTGTTGACTTAGTTGTTAATTCCATACAATTTAAACTTTTCCCCAGTCGACATTGTCCAACTTTGTCGAATGCTTTGAAAGTCGATTACACAAACATCTGTTTGAAGTCCGCCTTGCATGTTGGTAACTGTCTTGTACGAAATGCAGGAGTTGCATTTCGTAAGATCTACCGCTGCGGAAAGCTAGGGAAGGACACACAGTGTCAAACACAAGTAGAGAAGTCTACCCTAGGCTAGCACGAATTGCACTGGTACAAGGTAATTTAACCAACAGATGCAAAATATGATAAAAACAAGTCACTTCCGATCCCTTTGATGTCTCATAAATTCTCCGTCGTCATACTCTGGCAACAAAGTCCACGATGGCCGCCGTTCTCCCGCCACCAATTTGATGAGAAAATTGCACAAAAATACACTCCTGACAACACCACTGGAAAGCACCATTCACCATATGGAGATGATAATACACGAACACACGATGATAGTAGAGCGCACTATCTACTGCGCACGGAGCTCCAAGTAAACAAGTCCTGCGCAAGCAAGCGTGTGTGCATGGATCTGGATGCATGGATCTGGGTGTACGTTTCTGTATGAAGATGTGATTGTGTGTGTGTATGTGTGCGCGCGCGAGTGTGTGTGTATGTGCATGTTCGTTTTGGTAGATTAAGAGGTTAGTGATAGGCTTTATAAGAGTGCGTCAGGTGCATGGTCTTCTATTGTATTGGCGGTGGTGGTGGGTTTCCCTATATTATTGGAGTTGGATTCCGCTTCTTACAGCATAGGTGATAACATAGGCAGCCAAAGCACACGCAAATGGCGATGCCACAAATAAGGATGCCCACGATAATAGCAATAAATTCGCCAAGTCCCCATCTCAGCCGAAACTTACTGCAACACCAAGATGTTACAGACAATAACTAAAATACTACACCAACCCATTACTTGACCTTGGCATGTGACCTTTGACCGCATCAACAAATGAGAGATCCATGTTGCACCTATGACTCAAGTTTGGTTGAAATCCATCGAAGTATGCAGATATTACAAGCAAATGTTAACCCCTTTTCATAACACACAAAAACATCAACAAACTACAACATATCAGCAGACATCAACAACAGTGGACAAAGTGATCCCTATGTGTATTCCTGCCTTAAGACAGGCGACACAAAAATAGGAATAGATTTTCCTCCATTTGCTACGCCCAGGAATTGTTATTTATGCTCACCAAATTTCCTCACATCACTTCCATCCCCGCAGTTGTCCACGACGTCAACGATATTGGCAAGTTGTCCGTCGATACAGCGACCATTGTCACATTTAAACTCATCGCTGTTACAGGGACCTGCAAACAACATAAACATAGAATAGTAGCATTTTGAAAAGATCTTATACGGCAACAAAGTCATTTTAAGTAATAACTATGATCATTTAGCACATATATTTACGCACAAAACGGGCGTAAATATTTGAACACGATAATAAAAAAAAATATGAAAATTGCTTTCTTCGATTAACTTTTAAGAAAGTGCTATTCCAAAAAAAAATTTCTGTTGTATAAATATCGTGAAATGAGAACTAGAAGATTCTAACTGACATTTGGGGCTTTTAGTGAGATATTTTTGAGATTTACATTTGCTAAGCTTTAGAATGATAATAATTTGTATAGAGGTTCAAATGTAATTTTAAAAACCCTACTTCCGCTATTTTTTTTTTGTTTCATTTGTTTGCTAACTTAAATTGTCCATATCTCCGAATGACCAAAAAGGCAGTTAGAACCTCGCAATTCTTAACTCATGACATGCTAGTAAGAATTTCTATGATCACAGAATAATTACCAGTGCTAAAAGAAGTATAAGCAAATTTGAAATCATTGAAGGCTCCTGTATCATCGGTTTGTAGATGTAGCGTAAGGAAATTTCCTGTAGATATTGTTTGCGGGTAGTCACTGTAAAAACCGCACTGCTCATTTGAATTAATTACCGTTGAAGAATTCAAGTTGGCACCGTGTCCATCATGGATTTGGATACTATCAACACAGCTTCCTAAATCACCGCTCTCTACATCAAATGCAAACCACGTCAACAGTATTTGTCGGTCAGAGAAGGTTTGTAGAGTGAGCCAGCAGTCCACATTGTTGCCGTAGTACGTATTAAGCCAATCCGTACCTGAACCCAGAACGCCTCCGGTTTTACCAATATGCCAAAAGCGTCCACACATCGATTCGAAGTACTCTGTAAAAGAAAACAGGATTCGGAAAAAAAACCCTACAAATTATACTAAGGAAATTATAGTTTTATACATGTGTCATTGGTTTGACTTATTCTTCATTAAACTTTATACAGCAAAATCAATAACCTTATAGTGATTTTTTGAGTGAATAAAAAATTCATTTTCATCTGTCTGCCTGTCAGTAAAATCAGGTGTTTCTTTTTTAACCCGGCGTAGAAGTAATTATAGTCCGCCGTACTCAAGTCCAGCTACAATGGTAAAGAATAGAGCACTCGATTAAGTTGACTCTTAACGCAACATTAGTTTCACGCTTTATTCCGTTGTCGTCTATGGAGCTCGGACTATGCCGGCGGATTATAATAACACCGGTCGTTCAAATCCAATAATTTTTCTGAACCTTCTAAAAAATCACTACTTGTTTGTGGTATCCAAAACTAACTGAACAGAAGGCTTAACAGTGTAAAACTCCACTTAAAACTAATTGCAACACATATAAGGCCCAAGAAAACGATACTTAAAGTCCTAAAAAGTCCCTGTAAGGGAGCAATATAAAATATGGGGGTAAAATTAGTACAAGGGTAAATTTAAAATTAGGTCAAATTGTGTTTAAATTTTAACATCAGTGTATTTGTCTTTTTATAAGGAAAGTTGTCTAGGTTCTGACTGTTAGTTACACAAGTATAGCCCTATTAAGGTTCAAGGTCATCCTGGGGTTAACCTTACTAAACCCAGCGCTCTGATTTTTTGAAACCGGTGTAGAAGTAATCATAGTCTGCCGTACTCAAAATCCGGCTACAATGGTTAACAAGCAAAATTTTGCAATCTGACCCAACCAATCAGAAAAACTGTTACATAGCTACCTTTAGGTTAGGACTAGTCTCATTTAGTGCAAGCAGGGAATGTCACTATCACTAGTGGTGCAAGTAGGGTATGTATATCACTGACCATGGCCATGCATGGAAATATGAGACTCTTGAACTCAACAGCCCAGTATCAGTAACAGCTGAGAAGTGTAAACAATGGATGGGCTGTATACACACAATAAGAACTGAGTACCACTGCATGAGGGTTTGGTCAATTCAGGATTAATCTTCTGCCTGGCAGAAGAAAAATAGGGCATTCACTCAGTTGACTCTTCACAGAACATTAGTTTCACGCTTTATTCTGTTGTTGTCTATGGAGCCCAGACTATATGATTCCTGCCAAGAGAAGATCTCGTGTGTATCCCATGATTCAACCCGTCTCTTTAACAACATTTCATTGTGTGTCGCATTCGGGCCCATTCAAATACATTGTGTCCCCGTTCGTAAGTCACACATTTGAGCGCCTGATAAGGACAGTAAAATGAGTCATTAGTGATAAAGACACTATCAGTGATTTGAAAAATATTTAAAATTTGCAGGAATAGCTTCAAAGTGAAGGATAAGTCTGTAGAATTCTCACAAGTTACCCTTTCCAACTGAATAATTTACAGAAAAGGAAGAAAACGGCAGTGTTCCAAGATACAATCCCCCATTCAATTACGTGTTGTAGTAAGTGTCCGAACGGACAGTAATAACTAAAATTTCGATTCTGTCCTTATTAGGTTGCTTCTGGTCTTATCATTTGCAGGGTATGTTAGGATACCTGTACTTGTTACATACATGCAAAATTTTGATTTTTGATGATTTTTTCGATTTTCTGATTTAGCAAATCACTGATAGTGTCTTTAATTCATTTAACACTCCTCTGTTATTTTGCTCCGTTTTCAACTAAGGACTCACAAAATTAATCATAGTCCCCAGATGAAAATCGGGTTATTCTTGCAAAAGTTCTTTGAAACCAACCAGAGATCGATACCAGTAACATTTTCGGTAGACGTTTCATATAGAAGTCCCATGGATGCAAATGAGGTATTGCCAATAATTATTCCGTCAAGCGCTACGGCACAACGTCATACAGCGCATGACGGAATCAATTGTAATACCTCATTTGCACCCATGGGACCTCTATATGAAAAGTCTACCAGATTTGCTCCCTAGCAACGATCACGTGATATCGCATTCTTGAAAGTCAGCGAAATAACAATCGCAAAAAAAATGGATGCTAACTCTTTTGGCGAAAGCTCTATGTTCACAATTCTGGCCAAGTCTTGGTGACTCCCAAAGACCATGTAGACCCTTGTTGCTTTGTCCACTGTTTATGCAACAAATACAACACACAGTTTAGTAAACTTTTCTCCTAACAGTCTTCCGGTTGCTACCGCGAAGGGTCGTGTTGTTCAGAGAATATCATTCCTGTTGCATAAAGGAACGCAGCCCGTAAACGGTTTTTCATTGTAAGGTTTAATGTGACATATTTTGGAACTATTATTGTGATCTTTTTTCCCCTTTGTAAAAGCCCCCATCTTGTTCCTGTATTAAATACTAAATTCGTACACTTTGCTAAAATATGAAAACAATGGATAAGAAAAAAATACCAAATCATTGCATTGAGAACTGATATGTTAAGCAATTGTCCGAGAAAGTTATGTTAGTTGGTCGATTTGAGTGACTATCGAACATTTTACGTTTTGAATTCCCTATAATGTATAAGTTAAAACTACATCTTCAACAAATTTGTTACATAATTATTGTCCCGTTGCCATGCAATTGGCACGGAAATCTAGACCTGTCTAGACCCTCTTTTGGGTAGACGTTTTGTATAGAAGTCCCAAGTATACCAATGAGGTATTGCCATTAATTCGGTCCTACGCTACGCACAATATCATTTGCTACTTGGGAGTTCTATCTGAAACGGCCTACCATTGTTTGTTTGTTTGTGTATAAGAATTAATAAGGGAGTGGTGGATCATGGCGTCGATCCTGTGTTTCCTACAGTAATATTTTTTTACCGAAATTCCTTTCCACAATGCACCAACGAAGTAAGAGTAGATAAAATAAATAGCGTCATATATATTCTGATGGTTGTTTTTGTGTCATACGGTCATTTTTTTCTGTCATAACTGTGCGAAAACCGTTTCTGTCATAAATTTTACCAGTACGAACTACTCTTTGATTGCCATAATTTGTTGCCCACAAAATGTTCGCTAGTTTAAAGAAGCGCACTAAACCGCGAGCGTGCATGGAGTGATGCCTAACTACTCGTACATCGTGGTGCATTGTGGGATAGGAATTTCGGTAAAAAATGATTTCTGGTAGGACACCGGAACCACGTATTGGATAGAAAGAGCCCATGAGGTACCGGGTGAGGTTTTGTCTAATCTACATCTGTATCCATTGTCCCGAGGCTTAGTTAACAGGTGAAACGCATTTCCGGGTTCGTTGTGGTTAGGAGAATTAGAAGAAGGGGAGAAGTAAGAACCGTCTTGTGTTCTCCCCTGTTAAACTGCGAGCAGGGGTGTTCGACTGATCTCTACAACTCCAACCACTGAATTTCTTAACAGCATTTCCCTTGAGTATACACATACCAGACTAACCTCAGCGCAGGCCTTTTCTAAGTCTTCACTTATCTATCTCGGTCATTGAACTTGGAGGGGTTTTTCCAATGGTCAAAAGTACGGCACTCATGCGGATTTGTACAACTCCAATGCGACGTCCTATTTCTGCAGGAAAACCCACAGAGGAATCAACCACCGCCCAATTATACCATAATGGTCCTTGCCACCGAGAGACCACAGCGATAATATGGAAGGGCTATATTTGTGAGAACAGGAACCGAAGTAGAAGCACCTTAAGAACAATGTCTGATGATAACAACATCGAAGTCCTCACCATTGAGCTTAGCTCTGTCATATTTACATCGGTCTCAAACAAAAAAAAAAAAACCCTCCATCAGTAGACTTCGAGCACCCTCAACTCAACCCTGGGAATTCCACCAACCGCACTTCTTTATTGTCGACTTCAACATCCCTAGTACCCAATGGGGCTACAATAACTAATAAAGACGGCAACTGTCCTTATAATGGATATAATTCACATCTACGTCTCCTTCACGACTCTAAGCTGCCGCCACCATTTCATAGTGCCCGTTGGAAGGAGGTTATAACCCTGCCTAGCTATGTTAGCAAAAACATCTCTAACCTAGAATGTGCTAGAGAATATCAGGAATTATCACCATGTTTTGAAGCTGATCCTTTTTCGGCTGAAACAACGCTACAGGTGCGATTCTCGGAGAGGATCGCAGGAAAAGACAAAACCTGGCCTACTTTTAATTTGAATCCACCGCTTATACCCATAACAGCAGAAAGCATGCTCTAACATCCGAAGGCTCCGAGGGGATCCAACTGAACCTTTACAGCAGCCAAATGTCACCCTACCCAAGTTGACCACCATGCTTTTAAATGGCAGGGCAGCAACAAACCCAAGAAGATCAAACTAGACCTAGAGGTATAGTGGTGACCCTGGTTTTCACTCGCCTTCAACATTGACGATTTGGAATCCGGTATTGCTAAACTTCAACCAGAAAACAGTAGGCCTTGACACCTCTACTGAGGCCTAAAAAATCTTGCCCATTAGCACGGAAATGGCTCTTGAGCTCTACAATTGCTGCCTTAATTTCCCACAGGTTTCCAAAGATCGGAGGAACGCCAGGTTTATGTGTCACTCCTAAAGCCTATGAAGATCCATCCAATCCCAAGAGCTACGACCTATATCAATCTTAGACCCTACCTACAAGCTCTTTGAACGTCTCCTGCTAATCGTCTCGCACCTGTGATAGACACAACCTCATACCAGAACAGCAGGTGTTTCCGGCCAATGCAATCACAACAAGCCAGTACTCAACTAACTCAACACATTGAGGATGGTTTCGGAAAGGGTATGGTAACCGTAGTGTGTTCGTCGACCTATCATCAGCGTAATGGACATTGGTTAATCACAGATTCCTACTCCATAATACCTTGAATTCCCAAGACATCCGCTTGACGAGGCTCAATCAGAGTATTGCTGGCAAACAGGATGTTCTTTGTTCAGCCTAAGGATCGAAGAAGAGCCGATGGCGTAGGCTCAAGATGGGTCTACCACAAGGGATGTGCTTGCACCGCTCCTGTTCACATATATACCAACGCCAACCTAGGAGTGGAGGAACCTGTCGTTTTATTTATGCAGACGATCTTGGAATTGCGCACAAGATGCCGACTTCACAGTTGTTGAAGAGAGACTCTCCAAGCTTTGGGATGAACTCACTCCTTATTATGAGGAAAACCACCTACTGCAAAGCCATCTAAGACACGGTGTGTGCTTTCCACCTAGGCGAGATTTCCAGTTTCAGAGCAAGGTATTTGCCATCGGAGGAAAGCCTCCGACGGAAGACCTCACACGCAAAAATATCTTAGCCGGCACGCAATATTCACATTTACTAACCAAACCTCACCCGGAACATTTATAATCCTCCCGGAGAATTATTTTATAGCCAATTAGCGTATTGCTCGATCATATCAATCTTATTGTCTTTGAGCACTCTTTGCCCTGGGGGGCCGTATGTGGTCGCCGCTACTGTAAACAGTTTATTTATTCCATCGCCCCACTTAAACTTTATAGGCATAGATAATTGGGTTCCTCTGGAGACTGACAATAGGGCAGTGATTACTCAATTACGGTATTGCATTGCGTGTGAGGTTTACCTTAAGTATGTCCAACACGGATAAGTCAAGTGTTTATTTAGATATACAAGCTCGCACGATCAATTTTTTATACCCGTGCGCAAGGTAATCGTTCCCTCCGACGCAATATCTTCCTCTGAAACTGGGAATCCCGCCCTACGCAACCGCTAAGCCAAACGTCAGCTTAAAGTTACCTGGTCTAGAACTCCCCTGGAGAACTGTGAGACCTGGCTACCTAGGATTTACCTGACCGCTCTCTCTCTCTTATAAGCTCCCCATCGAGAAGACGAGAGGTAAAGTATTTCACGCATAACATCTTGAACAAACTCCACTGGCACAAGCTGGGGTGCTCGCCCACATACCCTAAGATCGACGGCACTTGCCCTGTGCTACTCAGTGCAGAGTATGCCGCCCTGTATGGGAAAGATCATAACCCATGCCAAAAGCTTGATTCATCCGCGTTAAATGCTCCTGCCGGCTTATCAACACAGGATGCCTTTTCGTCCACACCAACGAAACTTGTACATCCTAGCAGGACTTGCTTTGCTCCACCAGACATCCTTCGCAGCGTAGCTAATGTGAAGCAACCCATCAACATGTCTGGACAGGTACCTGCTGCCAACCGCCCTTAAATCCAGAGAAAGAGTTTCTTAAGCAAAGTCCAAACCTCTTGAAAACCGTCTCTAAGGAGCCCAGAAGAGCGCCCTTGGGTGGAAAGAAAGACTTGCCATCATGATCAACCAAGTAACATCTATCGGTATTGAACCTGGCGAGCATCTCCACGCTGAGCTGAACTTCCTCATGGGCTGAATGGCGATGCCCAACAGATTGAGAACCAAAAACTGGCCGATCTAAGTTTTCGCTTGCAGAAGTGGGGCTATCTGGAAGCAGAATCATGATACTACCTGTGGTTGTGAACAGCACACAGACAATGGAACACCCCTTGGTCTGCCCAATGCTGGTGCAACAATGCACACAATAGGACACTTGTTGCGGAATTCATTGAAGCAGCTAGACGTTGTAACCCATCTCTGGCTGGATCATAATTTGAGAGCACGTGTTTGGATCCATAAGAAGAAGTTGTGGCTAAACATTGTGCTGCTCCGCAGACCATGCACGCGGGAACCACCTCTTTTGCATGTAAAAGGTTTAGGGTAGAAAATGCGCAGATGTTGCAAAAACGCTTGTGTATGACCTTTTATATGAGAAATGAATTCTTATTTAGGAATCAAACTAGGTATCATAATATATACGTCGGGGGTATTACATAGTGAACGGATGTTGAATTTTATCATTTTTAACGAAATGAAGGGAAATGATCGAAATACCAAAACTCAAACATGGCAGTTGCCGAACCTTGCAAGTTCTTCATTAATTAATATCTTATTGGAAATTTTGCAATTTCGACGTATGTTGCATAACAGAGATTTTGTTGAATTACATAGTGACGGTGTTGAACCGCTGTCAAAGAATGTATACTTGATTTCCCACCAGGGATTTTTACATACTTTTGTTAGTAAAATATTATCATCTAAAAGTTATTCTGACCAGCAAAATAATGTAATTTATAAATATCGATAATTGTAGAAAATTTATATTATATTAACAGTTCAAAGCGGTGAATCGCGGCAATGCCCTCAACATCCGTCCATATATGTAATAAAACAAATTGAGGCAGATTCGCGATGACGGACGTTAGTTGACGGATGTTCAGAAAGCGCCGATTGAATGTTTTCCATAATGACGATGCCTTGAATAACGCTTTAGTATATGTAAAATTCAACATCGTCCTATGTCAATGAACATAATCGCCGAATTGCGTATTTTTTGGTGTGCTGATATTGGTGGTTAACTTTTCCAATGTAATTACAACATCCATATTTTATCAAGTAGGAATTCACGAATATTAGTAAAATAATTTTCCATTCCATTGTCAAATTCGTTTCTTAATAATCGGATTTGGGATTGTTGAAATCTTTAATGTGGGATGTATACGGACCTCTAGACTTCGCGATTTTTCAAATGCGATTTTCTCAGAAACAAAAATCGTATTTTGTTTAACGATCCGTCACTATGTAATACACCCGACGATATAAACAATTTGCTAAAAAAAAATCATTTGTAGATATTCAATATTGACAATATTTTTAAAGAAAAGTAATATATACACACACCCAAACTTCATTGGTTACCACCGTAGCAAACAACGCATTGATTTTCAAAGTACTGTTTCTGGTTTTCCAATCCTTCAACAGGCAAACTCTCCCCCAATACATACATGCATGATTCAACATTACCAGTTTAATCAGAGACGGCTACGCTCAACTTCTCTGTCGTCTCCTCGTTTTGTTGAACCAAGGACCCGGCATATACAACATTGCCGATAGATCATTCTGCTACGCTCCAAAACTCTGGAATCAGCTTTCTGAACACATCAAGTGTGGCTGGGATCTTT
Source organism: Ophioderma brevispina (assembly GCA_023653785.1). Taxonomy (NCBI): domain Eukaryota; kingdom Metazoa; phylum Echinodermata; class Ophiuroidea; order Amphilepidida; family Ophiodermatidae; genus Ophioderma; species Ophioderma brevispina. Next base: position 97,650 of record JAMKCH010027965.1, on the reverse strand, counting down.
GAAATTTTCAAGAACTTATTGAAATGTCATCTGTTTTAACTTGCTCTAATCAATAAGCTCTTGCTTCTTTATATGCTCTATGCTCTTTGTATATTTGTTGCATGGGTTTTGGCAGCGCCTTAGTGCAAATTTGTTTTGGTTTTAGGTTGCTATAAGAAATTTCATTGATTGATTGATGGAAAATGGTATTCTAATTACCTTATAAAACACCGGTATATATTTAGTCTTACATCCATACTCTACACAAGTGTAAGTTGATATTTACAATATTTGACAAGTGTCATGTTGATATTTTACAATGTATACATTGGTGTACATTAAACCACAATTTGGTACTGATTCAAATTTACCACCCTGTACAAGGTACCCCCTTATTTTCCAAAGTTCCTTCCCGCACATTTTCCCAGAGGTTGGACCCCAAATTCCTTGATTCATCAGCACCCTTCAAACTATAGAAAAGCAATCTTCAAATCTTTCTTCTTCTTCCCCAAACTCTAGAACGGGATTCCGTTCATAACCCTACCGTAAAGAGAAAAGACAAACCATTTAACCTCAGTTGGACCAGTCTTTCGATCGGACGACCCACCTTAAAGCGGCCTGGCACATTTTCACAAAATAGGAAATTTCTTCATTTGCTCTCAAATATATTCTAAGGCCATTGGAAAACAAGAATATCTTTACACTAAAATAAACATACCCCCCCAAAACAGATAGGACATTGATATGAAGAAAGAACATCCAGGTAATTTGTAGGCCAACTTTTCAGTTTTCATAACTTTAATCAACAAATGTTTATATTACATGAATATTTTTGACTCGTACTGTACTCACTGATCTTAAAACCACAAGGTTATAGACCGGTCAAAACAGTGTGCATAGCGTGAGAAACAAGATACGAGTGTGTGTTCTTGGTGTTAAAAGCCTTTTCGTCGTCTGCTGTAAATTACGGGAAGTGTCGCCGGCGACCTTAAATTATAAAATCGTTTCTGTTTAAGCCCATAAGGAAGCTGATAGTGTCTCATCATTGCGGGTGAGGGTTTTCGTATATAAAAGCTTTACACACACAAAACCATGCCAAAATAGCGATTTTGAAAAAATCTTGAGGGCGCACTCATTTTCCAAAATGTGCCAGTGGCTTTGTTTGAGCTAAATGGGCGATGGCATTATATAATACGGATCTAACACAAACACCGACTGCGACGTAGTCCTAAAATATTAGATGGGGTCTAATATTGTATTCAATTTCAACAACGTTTAATACACCATACGACGGCGCACACCCACACACCCACAAGCACAACACACACACTTGGTAATTAAAAGGGAAATGCACATCCACAGGAGATACATGTATCCGGGTAAACAAAATAAAATGGCCCAACTCATCCACATTGCTTATAACAGGGATGTATTAGACTTTTTGAAGCATCGAGTATCATTGGTTATACACCAGCCAATTTATGAAATACATGCGCCTAAAACACCCAAAACTAATTGCAAAAGAATCATCTTCTCCAGAATTGTAGTGGGGGAGAAAACCTTTTAAGAAAAACATAAAAAGTTTAATCAAAAAATCAGGTAAGCGGGTGTGGAATATGTGTTTTAAAGGCACGGGGGTAAGGTCTACGGGCGTCAAATAAATCAAAACGCGTCGAAAGTATGCCAGCGTGTTCATCACCTTTCAAGGTTTAAATAAAGAGGAGAACTTTCCCTATCTGCAGGTTGTAGGGCATGTTGTGCTGGGTGAAAACTAGGTTCAAAGTCACAATGGGGGTCAAATTTCAGATATATCCATTCTTATCAAAAATTTTCAAAAAACTAAAAAATTAAAAACAACACTTAACTGCATAATAGGGGGTTGCACTGTGGGCCGTTAGTGCAGGTGGTATAGGGAAGGGGGGGGGGGGCTCCTAGGGGTCCGCATTCATTATTTAACCACTTTCCCAAAGGAATTTTTTATGATGAAACCCACATTTTAGAAGGGTTCAAAGAACTCACATTAAGAAATAAAAACTGAAAAAAATTGTTTCTTACGGAAATTAGGGGCAAAACATTGAATTTTTAATTTTGGTTCGTCAAAATGTGCGAAAAGGACAACACTAATTCTTCTTCTGCATTTTTCTACTAACGGGACGGCAAACTGATTCCACCTAGACTTTTTGCGATTGCTTTACTTGTTGAAGACTTGGTCGTGAGGATGAACTATATTTAACATATTAGCACAAATAGAAAGTCTCGTGCCATTTTATAATTTTATATGTTACTTGGTATAGTGGGTTTACCATATAGTTCCTACAGTAAACCGCTATAAAACGATGGATAAAATATTATGAAAAACAATGGCCTCAATACTTTCCAGAATTTTTTGATTAATTATTTAGCATTTGGTTTTATTCACCTAGTGTATGCTTATGAAATCAGAATCACAGTAATCTATTTAAGATTTTTTATTTTTTGTCAGATTGGAGACCTTCCTTTAGTGCATAAGTGGGGGGCTCCTAGGACCCCATGCAATTAACGCAAAAAAACGACGCTATGGATTTTGAATTTTTTTGGGGCACCAATGCAAGGCGCAACTACAAGTTAACAAATCAAAAAATTATAAAACTCAAATATATTGCCAGCGTTAAAAAAAAGCGCCGGCTGAAAAACCAAAATGGGTCCCAGTAACCCCCCCCAGTTATGCAGTTAAGTGTTAATATCCTGGTTGCACCATCTATAATATTCGTTCCATGATTTCATGCAAATATAACTGGAGCTACAGGGTCTATGGGAGATTACTAGTCATAACTCTCTATAATTCTTATATAGAACGGTAAACGAGGAATCTATAAATGCTTATTATCTGGTTGTGATAAAATGAACAACTTACACCAGTTTTGATTAAAATGTGATCATTCTGTAGATTTTTACCCAAGATGAACTTAGAACTATTATGGTGCCTATTGTGCGAAAACTATAACGCATAGACAGGGCAAACTCTACCCTATTAAACCTTAGGAGTAGCCCAATAAGTACTAATGTTTAATCAATCCGAATAATTCAGTAATGAATACCTACCCTATACAAAGGTTTTCCCCTTCTGTCTACGAAGGTTGATTTTTCGTAAACTTTCATTTCATAATTATAGTATTTTTGGGCAATTTCACCGTGTATTAGAACCAAAACTGTTTTCTTCTTCTTTTGCCTGGGGGGGGGGGGGGGGGGGCAATTTATTTTTGGTCAGATCATAAAATTGATAACACTTAGGAATAGCGTTTTAAGCTCCTATATCAACCTATTGACATAATCGACAACGGCGATGGCCCCTGTAACCAAAGAATCTTTCTTTGGATGTCCTAACTCTGTGCCAATTTCAGAGATAAAATTTCATTTAAATTTAAATGGTCAAAATTCTTGAACCAATCTGCTTGTGGCAAGGTGGTTTGCACGTGTGTGTTTTATTCATGCACGGGCGTATGTTGCGCAGGGATGTGGGTGTTGTTTCAGTATGTCGAGATTGTGTGAATTTTGATGTGCCGTGCGAGGCGTATGCGTTTGTTCGTTTTTAGTAGATAAGAGGTTAGGGAATGGGCATTCCATCTGTGTTTGCGCTGGTGGTAGGTATTCCGTGAATTTTTGAGTTGGATTCTCATTACTGTATTGGTGAAAAAACGCAAGAAGGTCACACAGCACACGCAGGACAAATGCTACGCTAGTAAATACAGTTCGGTGGATGCTACAAATGATGATGCCATGATAATATCAGTATCATATCATGTGATATCATTTTTATTATTACCATCATGAAAACCAATGAAACAAAATTAATTAGATGGCGAAAATGGCAACCAAAGGCAAGTATGAAAAATCCGTATGTTTCACACATTCACCGCCTCACAAAGAAAATAAAGAATTGCAATAACACAGTAATACAGTTCGGTTATGCACAAATGATGATGCCATGATAATAGCAGTATCATATCATGTGATATCATCTTCTATTACCATCATGAATCAATGAAACAAATCAAATTAGATGGCGAAAATGCAACCAAAGGCAAAGTATGAATAAGTATTTTTTCACCTCCACCGCCTCACAAAGGAATAAAGAATTGCAAATAACACAACAAAAAACCGCTCACTCTCCAACTCGCACAAAAACACAACGACAGTGTTCTCTAAAAAGACATAAGTACAATGAAGGAAACCAATCTATTAGTAAAACAGGATATTACCCAAAGCATTTGATCAGTACTAGAACAATCATACTAATATTCAATTTATGTATTTTTTGTTTTTGTAAATAAAGAATAAATCCTGCTTGAAATTAGTGAAATTCGAAAGCCATCTATATATCAACGGCACGTCACACGGAAAACGCGTTCCAAAATTTAAGTCCGTCAGTAAATACTGATTTATTTTGTCACACAACATGTGTCAAAGGCCGAAAGTTAGTCTTATTTCTTGCAAGTTCCACATGATGCCAAGTCCCCCATTTCATTCAAAAACTCACTGCAATCACCACAATGTTACTAACAGACAACAAAAAAGGTCAAAAATACTGCGCCAATCCCATTTCCCAAAATGGATTTTTTTTTCGGAGGGCTTGTAGCCTCCCATTTACTACAAACAAACCGATGAAGTTGTTATTTTAATACTCACCAATGACCCTGACCACAGTGCATATACCGCAGAAGTCTGATTGGTGTAAGACGTGGCATAGTAGTTTCATGTACGAAGGACCATTATTGCATTTAAACTCATCGCTGTCACAGGGACCCTAAATCAACATTTTGCCAAATAATTGTAGAAATTTAAAGTAAATTTGCTCACTTTAGTATACTTTGAGAGAGTTCAATCCCCCACCTCTTCGCATCAGCTATTTTAAAATAGGGTACAAACCCAAGATATGCAATAGAATAGAAAACCGGTTTTTCTTTCTATTAAATTGTATAGATCTCAAGAGAATAGATTACCAAGTTTTTCCACTAACATTTTAAGTGTAAGATAATTTTTTGAAACTTACATTTGGTAAGCTGTAAAATAATATATAATATTTACCTAGCTTTCAAACTGTAATTTTTTGAAATGTCGACTTCCGTTAAAATTCCTTTTGTTTAATAGTTTTTTACAAACTTAAAACGCGTCGTATTCAAATGTTTCAAAAATGTCATTCAGAACCTTATAATTCTCAGCTAACGGTATATTGGTAAGAATTTCTATGATAACTGAATAATTAACGCGTGCTAAAGGACGTAAAAGCAAATTGGAATTCATTCGCGGTGTCCCTTGAGCATATGTTTGTAGATGAAGGGTAATGGAATTTCCCGTAGATATGTTTCTTCTGGGTATCACGGTAAAAACCGCACTGCTTCTTTGAATTAATCATCACGTTTAGGAATTCAAGCTGGCACCATCGTGGATTTGGATCCTATCAACACAGACGTCTCGCAAAGTCACCGCTTTCTATATTAAATGCACCCCACGTCAACAGTATTTGTTGGTCAGAAGAGGTTTGGAGAGTGACCCAGCAGTCCAACTTATCGCCGAAGTCTGTATGATACATATCCGTACCCGAATACATAATACCTCCGCTTTCATCAATATCCAAAACTCTTCCACATAACGTTTCGAAGAACATGAACTCTGAAAAAGAATGCATGTTACGAAAAAAAAAAACACAAATTATACCTACGAAATTGTCTGTGTCATCGATTTGCCTTACTCTGCATTAAACTATATACAGCAAAACCAGTAATCGTATCGGGATTTCTTCGCGTGAATAAGAAAAATAATTTTCATGTCTTAGGCCAGTAAAAATAGAATGAATGCTGCCTAAACCCAACACTAATTGCAACAGAATCAATTCCAACAGAATTGTATTGAGAATACCTTTAAAAACAACATATCAAAAGTCTACTAAAATCAAAGGAGTGGAACATATATTTTTAAGGGGGTAAGGTTTATACAGGGGTCAAAATATGAAAGTATCAAAACGCGTCGAAAAGTATGCCAACGTGTTCGTTACATTTCCAGAATTAAATAAAGGTATAGTTTGCCATATCTGCAGGTTGTAGTTCAATAGGTCAAAATAGGTTCAAGGTCACAATGGGGGTAAATTTTCAGATATATCCGTTCGTTATAAAAATGGTGTCAAATTGTTCGTCTAATGGTACAGAACCCGAAAATATACTGGTTGCACCATCTATAATATTCGTTGCATAATTGGAACGCAAAATGTGACTGGGGGCTACAGGTCTATGGGAGGTCACTAGTCATAGCTCTGTAATTCTTATATAGAAAGTTCAAACAAAGAATCTATTTACATTTACTTATCTAGTGGGACAAATTTAACAGTTTACAACCAGTCCGATCAAAATCGGACCATTCTATGAATTTTACCCCAGGATGACCTTGAACTGTTGAGCCTATTGTACTAAAACTATAACGCGTAGATAGGGCAAACTATACCTTTTTTTAACCCTTAGGAGTAGCCCAATAAATTGGTACATCATTTAAATCTATTCGAACAATTCTAATTTTTTACCCCTGTACAAACGTTGCCCCCTTATTTCTACATGTTCCACTAGGTTGATTTTGGTAGACTTTTAATATATTATTTTTGGACTATTTCAGAGTATATTAACACCAAAATTGTTTCTGTTGCAATTTGTGTGGGGTCAAATCATACAATTATTGGACTATCTGTCTGTCGTTAAAATCAGGTATTTCTTTTTCGACCTGGCATCATTTTTTTCTGAACAGTCTGAAACCTCACTAATTGTTAGAGCATCCAAAACTATCCAAACAGGATGTTAAACAATCCGAATCTCAAGTATGAAATGCACATTCCGTCAGAAAAAAACCTGATCACATCAATGAACATCTCCAATTATATTGCTCTTACGTGAAGATGCCTCTCTGCACCGCATCCTATTGCACAGACTATCGCGGGAAAGGGTTCTTCCCATTAATGCTATATGCAATATATAGGGTGAGTAAAAACAAAACTTGGCCCTGATTGTGTTAGTCATTTTTAATTTTTAAGTAAAATCCATCTAACATATATGGTATCATCTGAAAGCGTAGTTCATTATCTTTAATTTGCTGCAAAGTCGTTTGAATGAAGTAGTCGGTTTTGCGCTCTAAGGATTCACAATAAATGAAGGAAATCATTGTCCAGAAGAACATCGAGCTATTTATTGACAGCAGAATAAGTGTAACCCCACAAAATTCAGTCACAATTTACCATCGGTGCCCTCTTAACTTTTCTACGTCCTCATCACTCATAACAATTATTTTAAAAATAAAGTAACTTAATACATGTATAAGTTTCTGGAGGAGATGCATGAATCATACCATATGAAAGAACAGACATCGGTGGCAACCTTTTAAGGTTTAAAGTATTGTCTACATCTGCAGACCAAAATATGCCACATCTTGAAGAAAGTGTTTCAAATAAAACTTAACATTATCACTACCTTTTACACCTTTAAGATACCAGTTTATTTGACATAAACATACATATACCCTTTTCCTTATTTTGGGGAGTCATTTGCTTATTTGGCCGCCGTGCATTCAAATGGGAATCCGTGGATGGGGAAGAGCTGACTACTTGATTCAAAAGACCGCAGCTCGGTCTATACTTAACCGATTGGAATTACCTTTGCAGCAAATTAAAGATAATGAAATAGGCTTTCCAACGATACCACATATGTTAGATATATGGGTTACTTACTCTTGTCAGGGACATAGCTAACAGCCTTAGCTTACCTTGCAACAAAGAACAAGTAGTCATATGCTTTTGTTCAAAATTTATGGCACATGGCGCCAAGTGTTACTTTTTTTGGACACACTGTATATGATAAAACGACAAATACATCAACCTTTACCTGAACAATATACGCTATGCACAATAGGTAACGGTACGCTAACGGAAAACTTAACCTTGTACACCTTATTCTTAACCATTACTAAACCTTAAACCACGTTCCCAAAACATAGGTCGTACAAGATACAAACTAAATTATATAGGGTGGGTAAGAAAAATGGACCCTGATTGAAGCCACCATTTTACATCTTTAGGGAACATAATATTCCAACATTGTTTTCTGTAACGATCATTCCCATCGGTTGAGTATAAGCTGAGCTTGTGTCCCTTTAATCAATAACTCGGTTTTGCTCTCTATCTCCGGATTCACATTTTAACGAAACTACAATGAAGGTAATCGGGCTATAAAAAATATGTCTGTGTTTAACACCCGGGGCGTCCCCAGACCTTTTTCAATGGGCGGGGTGTTGCCGATAAAACTGTCCATTTGCCGACACAATTTCGAATTGTTTCAGATGCAGGCGTACCCGGCGAAAGCAACGAGCAGGTAAATTTTTGAAATTGTGTCGGCAAATGGACAGTTTTGTCGGTTAAACTATTTTTACCCTCGGTTCGAAAATCTGAGGAGAAAGTTATACTGCGTATTTAGTTCTACTGCAAATATATAATTAAAATAGTCCATCTACATCATTAATACCGAGTCTAACTGCGGAAAAGGCAACATTTTTCAGAGAGAGTTCTTTAAATTTGGGTGTCAAATCCACCCCTCTAGCAGCGGCCCTGTTAACCCCATAAAATTCGCCAAAGATTATCATTTTGCTTTTCTACGTCCTTAAAAATTATCTGAAAAATAGAGTGATTTGATACATTCATCACTTTCTGCAATAGTTGAATGAACAATCATACAAAGAAACGAACATCAGTGACACATTTTTAAGAAAATACTTCTGTAATGTCTTTATTTTGTAAACCAAAATGCCGCATTAGGCCATGAGGCCAAGAGAAAAAGATGTCGGATAAGGACCAAGGCGGTGCACCTCAGGGAAGTGCGTAATTCTTCCGAAATAATTTTTCTAAAATTATAGAAATCAGCTCTACGTATGTTCTCAGTCTAGTATGTGCACATTTTCTATAAAAATGATTTAAATGTCATCTCAATTTTGCCCTGAATATCAGAGACCAACGGATGTACACCATGATTCATTGACTCCAGCAATAAATGGGGATATTGATAAGTAAATCTGCTCGGAATGCAGAACACCAAACACTGTCAGATTCCTTTCCATGTGGAACTGCAGAGCCATTGTTATTATCCATGCAGGCGAAAAGATTTCAGGTGTTATATCACCACACCGACTTAGATTAAGCTATTTTTTATGATGTGGAACACAAAATACCTGTCCTCTTTCGGGAATAAATAAAGTTAGAGGTTCTACTGTGTATTTAATTAACTTTAACCCTATATTTCATCATTTATTCGAAAAGGAAACGAAGGTGAACAAAACTCATGAGAGAAAAATTGTTTGGCAAACTGTGACTGACATCTTTGTGCAGACCTGTAATTTACCGCGTAACCCCATATCTATGCAATTTACCGCGTTATTGGCAGAAATTTAAAATCATTCACCTTTTTGAATGCAGGTTGACCGGTGCCGAACAAACTTTTAAATATGAATAGAAAAGAGTTATGGGTCTTGGTTCTGCACCAAGATGCTTGGTCACAGCTTGCCAAGTAACATTTCTCTAATGATTTTTGTTCATCTTCGTTTCTTTTTTGAATAAATGATGAAATATATGGTCAAAGTTATTGAACTCCCAGTAGAGTGAGTGAGTATTAAAATTTAACGACAACTCAACACAATTGTGTCATATCGTGTCATTAAGATAAAAAACAAATATTATATCAATATACGACGCAATATAAAAACTTCATTTCAATCAATTCAAATTACAACAATTATAAAAAGATACACATCATACACTGATGAACCATATCATCACCCATCCATGTATAAAACAAGATAAATCATTAATTGCAACAATACACATAGAAAACACGCATCTACAAAAACAGCTTCAAAAGATATACTGATATATTTATAATTATACACATCATACACTGATGACAAAGTTCATCACCCATCCATGTATCAAGCAAAAATTTCAACTTCAATACTGATAATCAACAATCACATCAGAACACGCACACATGAGATCCTTTTAAAAAGAACAGGATAAATCAATACAATATTGAAACATTAAGGCAAATACAGGTTAAATAGATGGTCTCACATATGTATATATGAAAAATGTTTTTTGGTAATTCACTTGAGCATTATACCCAAACTGATACAGATTTTAAAATACTTATACAAGGCATACTAATTAACACATTATTATTTTAACACTTTCAAGTACATCTAAATACAATCATACAAAGGAATACCATATATTATTACTATCTTAAACTTAATCTTAATCCTAACTTTAAATACAACCATTTTAGTCGCCTCTTATTTTAGTGAACTCCCAGAAGAAGCTCGAGTTTTATTTTATTCGTAAACGAGGCCATAGCTCAATCTAAATCGGGTGGTGATAATACCTGAGAGATTTTTCAACGTCATGGACGATAACATTGGCTCTGCAGTTACAGAAAATCTGAATGCGTATGTGGACTTTAACGGTTCAAGTCATTTCTTTGCATAGTTATAAGGCTCACTATGACAGATTACTACAGGTTCTATGAAAATCACAAGTCGCTGCCCTATAAGATCAATATGTAGATGGAGGGTATGATTTTTTCACCTTTAATATGACCGTACAACATGTACTAGTCATTTGTATCCCTGTATAAACCTTACCCCTTATTCCTCAATTAGCACAAGGAGTTGTTTTTATGCTCACCAAATTTCCTCAAATCACTTCCATCCCCGCAGTTATCGATGAGGTCAAAGATGAGTGGTTCGTCGATACAGCGACCATTGTCACATTTAAACTCATCGCTGTCACAGGGACCTGCAAACAACATATAAGAGAGAATAGTAGCAATTTGAAACGCATCTCACTAAACCATTTTGAAGTAATAACTAATAACATTTCAAAACGGGAACATAACGCTTAAAATATAAGAACACTATAAAAATATGAAAATTGCTTTCTTCGATTAATTAAAAAAAAAACTGTTATTCAAACAAATTCAATTTCATGCTGTACAAATATCGGGAGATGAGAATTAAAAGTTCTGACATTCTAGGTTTTTGTGCGATAATATTCTTGAAATTGACATTTGTTATAACATTTAAATAGGTTTTCAAAATAGTTATTCAAAGATTTCACTTCCTATAAAATATCGTGTTTTATATTTATTTGCAAACTTAAAACGTCCATATCTCGAAATGAGCAACATGTAATTTAGGACCTTGTAATTCTCAGCTAACGATATGTTGGCCAGGATTTCTATGATCACAGAGTAATTACCTTTGCTAAAAGATGCACAAGCAAACAGGAAAAAATCGGAGGATCCTGTAGCATCGGTTTGTAGATGAAGGGTAATGGAATTTCCCGTAGATATTGTTTGTGGGTAGTCAGATAAGTAATAACCACACTGCTTATTGGGATTAATTACCGTTGAGGAATCCAAGTTGGCACCATCGTGGATTTGAAGACTATCAACACAGTTTTCATATTCATCCCTCTCAACAAAAAATGCAACCCACGTCAACAGTATTTGTCTGTCAGAGGTGGTTTGGAGAGTAACCCAGCAATCCACATTGATGCCGTAGTATGTATTATTCGAATCTGTACCTGAACGCATAAGACCTCCGCTTTCACCAATATCCACAATGCGTCCACATAACGTTTCGAAGTACTCTGAAAAGAACACAGGATATGCAAAACAACACCACAAATTTTAATACAGTTTTATGTCCGTGCTATCGGTTTGGCTTACTCTTCAGTAAAATATAGTGACGTTTTTTTTTTTTCATTTTTTAATTTGTCGAAAACGTAGTACATATCAACTTCTACAAGCTTATAAAGTTTAAAAATTACATAATTATTTATCTTAAAATTTGGCCGTTTTTTGATGGATGTTGAGAAAAGACACTGGTGTTTTATAGAGTTGGATGCTGTTTTGCGCATTTCTTACGATTGGTGTATTAAATACTAATTTTAATTAAAACCAATTAAAATGGTTACTTAAACAAACAAAATATGAAACTTACTAAAAAGGAGATTTACTAAATATTGACAGTTCCATTTGTGAAAATTGACCATGGATTCATCATCCGTCTGTAAACCACATTAACACGTAAATCTTAGGTAACATATGTTGATGTGAGCGATGTTCGAAATATCGCCGATTGTTGTATTACAAACTGACAATGACCCGCCATCACGCGTCATACAAAAAATCGGCGGCAATCGTATTTTATTTGCGTTCCAACTGATGGTCGGCTTTGTCGTTGGATTTGATCTATACTAAACGCAAAAAGTAACTTACAGAACTTTGTTTTTGTGAACACAAAAAGTAATTTATATAAGTTTGTTTTTGTGTTCAGTTTAGATAGAGATGTCTGCATTAAAATAAATAATGTGTTCAGTATATTTTATGAAGTGCCGTTCAACAATTACATCATAATATCAATTTTAAGTGTTTATCTTGTTTTGAAATTGAATTTGATCATTTGAACTTTTATGTATTGATGCCATTTTTCTAATGCGATTTTCATTAAAATGTGTTTCGAATTTCGCTATCACTACGTAATACACCCATATAGCAAAATCAATATATACTCCCCGCCTAAAAAATCCGTCCGATGTTGAAATGGCCATCAACGTGCTCAAACTTGCTTTCAAATGATTGCGCCAAGCCAGCTGGATAAATCTCTCAAACTTCCACATCATCGTTTTCAGGGGGGAGGGGCGCAAAGGGGGGGGGGGCAAGATTCTCCACAGGGGGGCAGCTTCCCCCTTCCCCCCCCCCCTTTCTGGCTACGCCACTGGGACACAGGTCAATAAGCAAACACATTACGCGAACAACGCTCCTGGCATTTATTATTATAATTCACCTACACACCTACATACCTTTTTAATACAGTAATTTATATCGTTCGGATTTTAGGCGGGGAGTATATTATCAGATTTCTTCCAGTGACTGAAAAAAAAAAACATTATCGATATGTCGATAGCGTCATGTGTTCTTTTCGACCCGGTAGGTTGTCCAAAAGGCAATAAGATTTCGAACCGTCTGAAATTCACAATTGTTGGGCATCCAAAACTAACTTAACAGAATGTGGGTTCTAAGAAATACACATTCCATCAGAAAAAAAAAACGATTACATCAATGAACATGACCATGGTTTTAGAGGAAAAGAGGATCAAAATGGAAACGTGTTTTTGTGTCAAAACTTTGAGTATAGAACGTAAAATTACTAGAAAGGCAATGATTCGAGGAATTCCATAGCAAAAGTTTGACACAAGTCATCACTTTTGAGGAAAATCCACAGATTACACAATGGCACCCTAAGATTTTTTAAGTACTCATACATGTATAAACATACATAATTATGTAAAACATACCAGTTATTTAATTTTTGCTTAAATCTGTAGGAAACTGGTAGATACGCTACTGCCATCGAATGCGAGTCTTTACTCAATCGTCAGACTCACACGAACAGTAATACAAAACGATTGCACACATCTTTCAATTTTCAACATGGTCAACATTTTTGATGTTCAAAATCCCTTATAAAATCAGTTATTCATTTGAATAAAGCCATATTTGTATTTGCTACAGGGCTATTCCAAGTCAATACTCGAGATGTGCACGGCAGCATGTCATGGATGTTTATCTTTTTTGGAGTAGTGATAGATATTGCTGAGAAATGAAAAACCTGAAATTTTGAGCTTCATACTGCTTCTCGTTTTCCCGCAGGAGCGTTCAGATATTTAGGGGGATGTCACCACCAAAAATGCTGTTTGATACAAAAGACAATTTTGAGAGGGCCATCAACTTGTAATGGAACCCTCCACAAATTTGAAGATCACTATCTGGGATATTTTTGGGGGTAGAATTGAAATCTGGCATCTTTACTTTTAAAGTTGTTTGGGTTTAAAAATGCAATATCTTTCATCTGGACAAAGTTTGGGGCTCAGAATTCCATAAGTGACAATATTTTTTTAACTGTCAATATTTAATAATCTGAGTCACACAACAGGACTTTCTACAAGTACAATAATAAGCACATTAGGTAAATCAAGTTACAGCCTATTGAAAAATCCTAATTCTGCATTTTGTCATATTGACTCCCTGATAATCAATGTTGACATTAACTTCAGATATGTTGAAGATATATTAAAGAACTATTCTTGAAAGAACCAGCTTGGTGTCTTGATGTCTTCAACACAAGACACTTTTGTTGATATCCCCCATAGTATTTTTGATTTTTGTTGTGAATAATGAAGACACCAAAGCTAATTCTTTCAAGGAAATATGTTTAATGATTCATCTTCAACATATCCAAAGTAGAGGGGTTTGTAGAATGCCAACATTGTTTTTTTTTGGAGGGGGGGGGGGGCAAATGTGTCAAAAAGTACAATTAACATTTTCAATGGGCTGTACCTCACAATTACTTTTCGAATGTGCTCATAATTGTATTGGTTGAAAGGTTCTACTATGTGACTCGCCTAAAAGATGGACGATAAAAAAATACTTTTGGAGTATGACCCCCCCCCAAAAAAAAACTTGGCTCAGGATGAACAAAGTTGCATATTTAGGTCTCGTTAACTCTAAAGGAAACAAGCTATGAAATATTTTGTCAGATTCAAATTCTACACCAAATATTAACCTCTAGATAGTGATTTTCAAAGTTGTGGGGAGCTCCATTACTAATCTGTGACCCTCTCAACATTGTCTTTCACATCGGGCACTTTTGATGGTGACCCCCTAAATTTCCAATCGCTCTAGTGGGAAAATAAAATGGACTATGACACTCAAAATTTCAGAATGTTCATATCTCATCAATGTCTACCACCACACTTAAAGCGAAAAAAAAGTCACGTGCTGCGGTGCACATCTCGATCGTTGACATGGAATCACCCTACATGTTTCTGATTTTGAATATATATACGTAGTAATTCTAACATAAGTTTCATATTTGAAAAAAAATTTAAAGAAACTGATTTCAACTGATTTTTATAGGTATGGGTGTCAACATTTGCCAAAAAAGTGAGTTATCGTAGGCTTTGACTTTAACGGATTACTCTGCAACACCTCCAAATGAGGCAAAACGCAAAGGGTGTGAGCGCGCAGGGGGTGGGAAATTGGTTTTTCGGCAGTCAAAGGTCAATAACAGGGGTCAAATTTTGAAATTGATCCAATCATGTTGAAAAGTATACCAAGTTAATAGTTTAATCATAAGGATTCCAAAAAGGTATAGTTTGTACTATCTGCGGCCGAAAGTTTTGGAGTTATCAGCTAAAAACAGCCAAAATCAATAAAAAGGGTAATTTTCAGTTTAGTGAGGGACTGTGGTGCACAGATGTGAGTGTTTAAATCCGGATAAAATTATGAATTTTGGTACACAAGTACTTTATACATTGATAATAAAAAAAAAATGATGGAAGCACTTGCCACACCCCTTTCATGGCCCCCAGCTTGGATTTCACACACAGGGGTAAAATTTTTAAATGTTCCGATTGTGTTGAAAAGTACACCATGAGGTCTGTCTGGTTACAAGGATTCCATAAAGGTATAATTTATACTACCCGTGACTTATAGTTTAGGAATTATGGGTAAAAACTGTAAAAATGGTAAAAAAGTCAATTTTGGTTTGTACAGGGGTCAAAAATTAAAAGTTGCTCCAATTTTTGTAAAATGTGGTTCAAATTGTTGGTTTAGCTCATAGAATGAAAAATAGGAATAGTTTTGACTATCTTACATGTCTGGTTATTAACCAAAATGCCGAATAAAGTCAACAGCTATCAACAGCTATTGGATTCTATTGACATGTGACCTATTTTGTTGGATAACGTGAAAACTAAGCATAACAGATAAGGCAAACTATTCCTTATTTCAATCCTTTAAGCTAGGGAAACAATTTGCACCACATATTAACTGAATCAAAAGCAACTTTTAACTTTTGACCCATGTACACATCAAAATTGACTTTTTCACCATTTTAACAGTTTTTACCTCATAACTCCGGAACTATAAGCCATAGATAGTGTAAACTATACTTTTTTGGAATCCTTGTGACCAGACAAACACCATGGTGTGCTTTTTAACACATTCAGAACATTTTAAATTTTTGACCCCTGTATAACCTTGAAACCCAAGCTGGGGGCCATTAAGGGGGGTTGGCAAGTGCTTCCATCAATTTTATGGATTATCAATGCCCAAAGTACTTGTGTGCAAAAATTCACAATTTTATCCGGAAGCGCACACTCTTACACTACAGTCCCCTGCTAGTTGTACAGGGTCAAATTTTAAAATTACTCAGATTTGGATAAAAAACGGTGCAACTTATAGATGGAGCTCATAGGATAATAAATAAGGAATAGTTTTTGAGGTGTCCTTTAAAATGCTTACTCTTCCCGAAGTAAAGGGAAACAAGGTCAAGCCCCATTGAATGGTAACTAAGCAATAAACTCTATGTATAAGTTGAAGGATGTAGTGGCAAAATACTAAATTCAACCCTCAATGACTTATAATAGACTTATGAAGCATCATAAATGCAGTGACCTAATCTTATTACATAATATTATTGTCCAGAATTACTATCTTTGGCTGGTATTCTGAAAAAAAGGAGACTAACTTTAGACCTGGGATTAAACCAGGTTAGTCCTACATGAGTTTTCCTTCCAACATGCTCTAAAACGTGCTGTAACGGGTGAGAAAATTCCTCATGGATGAGCCGGAACCGTGAGCAATTTTCTCACCTGTTACATTTAACATTCACATCATTTTGAACAAAACAAAGTTCCACTCTTGTAGGACTAACCCTGGTTTAACCCCAGGTCTAAAGTTAGTCTCCCTTTCAGAATACCAGTCTGTATGAACTGCTCCTGTCACATGAAAGTAAACAGTAAAATGATGTCAACAAAACATATGTGTCCTTGTATCTCTGAGGGTTTGTACTGACCAAAGCTGATGACACACATTCGATGGGTGTAGGAGCCGACTTGATTTTACCATCTTGCAAGTTATTCCTATGTTGCTCTACATATTCCCAACCTTACCTGCTTTTGAAATCGTCAACAAAAGTATTCCAACGGTGGCCAAAGAAACGCCTTTCATCGTGTGATCAGTTGCAGCCGCCTTCTCAAGATGGGGATGATCACGCCCATACCAGAGTACTCTCTGCAAATGAGGACAAATGCAACTTTCATATAATCAAACACGACAATTCTTTCTTAGCAAGTGAAGTATTAACGACAGAAACGGCTTCAAGCTTTAAAACGCTGAATTTGAATCGGGTTTTCTCAGGAAAGTAGGCCTATTTTATTTGTATTGACTTACTACTTTAAGCACGACAACTTGACAAGAATGACGTACGCAACAGTGCACTCACTGACACTGAAAACATTCACGTTGGAATAGAAAACAACCATTAAATTGAAGGGGTGGTTCAAGTCAAAGTCGTCGAGGGTAAGCAAGTATATATTTGTTACTGTACCGTGCTTCAATGCATGCATAACAATAAATTGAATAGCCCGCTCATCAAGAACCACCCTGGAATAAATCCTTTCTCCCTGTTGCCATGGTAGCCTCAGCTATTTAGCAACACATAGAAATTCTTTTGTGTGACCCAACGTGGTGATCAACGCAGAGACCTCGGGTCCACGGTAATGAGAGCAACGGATTTATTCCGTCCGCAATTTGTGTTCCAGGACCACATTAGTTGAATGATCTCACACGGCAGCTATTCACTATATATTCTAATTCAATTGCTGACTCTGTAGAAAGGTTATAAATGAGAATCCTATTCTAGAAGCTTGGGGAAGAATGTTTGCGAATGTTTTTCTTTAGTTTGAATGGTACTGAATCAGAATTTTGGGTCCAACCTCTGGGAAATGTGGGGAACTTTGTAAAATAAGGGGTAAAATTAGTACAGGGGTAAATTTGAAATCAAGTCAAATTGTGTTTAAATGTACACCAATGTATTTGTCTCATTATAATGATTAAAAAAGGTATAGTTTGTATAGGTTCCCACCTTTAGTTACACAGCTACAGCCCTGATAAGGTTCAAGGTTATTCGGGGACAAACAAATCCAGCGCTCAGATTTTGTTGAAACCGGTGGCAAATTTTTGCCCTGGTCATACTGAAGCAGAAATTAATTTCAATTCTTTGAGTGACAGCTCTGTATACAATAGACCATGTAGACCCTTGTTACATTTTGCCCACTAATTACGAAACCAAACGCCAAACATTGTAAAATAAGACAAGACGAACAATTTGACACCAGTTCAACAGTGGGTAACGTTTACCCCCAGGATGACCTTGAACTTTTATAGGACTGTACCTGTTTAACTAAAGGTCAGACAAACTATACCTTTTTTAATCCTTATAATACGACAAGTAAATACATTGGTGTACATTTAAACACAAGTTGACTTGACTTCAAGTTTACCCCTGTCCGAAATTTTACCCCCCCCTTATTTTACAAAGTTCCCCACATTTCCCATAGGTTGGACCCAGAAATTCTGATTCAGCATCCGTTAAACTATAGAAAAACATCTTCAAACCATCTTCTCCAAACTTCTAGAATGGGATTCTCGTTTATAACCCTACTATTAGAGATGAATCGGATTTTCCATTTTCATGCAGTAAACATTTACGGTATGCATTGTATAACAGTGTTATAGGATACCGTGCATAACAAAAATTCCGGATCCGGAATTTTATAACGAATTTGTGATTTTCCATATGAAGGACTTCGATTTGAGCTTAGTTATTTCACACAATGATTAGTATATGGATAAGCATATGTATATGCCAAAAAACAGATTTGTTTGAAATTTGTGTGCGCCCTCATGGGGAAATCTCTGAGTTAGCCACTGTCTAACATGTATTTTACCTCATTTCTGATGTACTGGAGCTTGATTGGATTCACCCTATACGGATGTTGTTTGAATGAATCTGAATCGCCTACATCAATGTCATGGTTTATGACATGTCTCTCACTGGGTACACCAGGAAATATATTTTCCACTTGTGAAGTAATTCTTTCAATTCACCTTGTTGACTCTTCCGGGAAGTGAGCTAGTTTCTTGTCTGAATTGGCAAATCTGCCAGAATTTTGCATTTTGAAGCCATAATCATTTTCTTTGTTTGCAGCAGTGCTGTCCTCTTGATCAGCTACTCTTTTTGTGATGTCATCATACGCATTCTCAAAATTGGCATTGGTAGACACTGCACACACAGGTTTTGCTGTGTCATCTCTTTCTTTTTACTCTTGAACATATTTATGTGACATAACTGCCGACTTTTACCTCTACCTGGTGTTTTGATCACAAAGTCAAGGTCTCCCACTTCGTTTTTAATCTCATAATGGTCCAGAATACTTGGCTTGGAAAGGATGCCCTTGTATTGGAAAAGTACCAAAACTCTGTCATCCGGTTTGAATACTCTGTTTCTGGCATCTTTGTCATACCATGTTTTTGCCTGGCTCTGTCTGAGATTCTATTTGCCGATCCCTATAACCTCTTTGAAGCCTGTATCTGAATTGAGATACATAGCAAATTCACATCAGGATTTTCACAGAACCACTTTTCTTTCAGTAGTTTCAATTGTCCCCTTACTTTGTGACCAAACACCAACTAAAATGAACTGAATCCTATGACTCTTATACAGCCTCCCTGGTAGCAAATAACAGGAGATGTACTCCTTCATACTAATCCCTCTCAAATTCAAAACAATATGTTTCGATCATTGTTTTCAATGTTTGGTGGTACCTCACTAGGGCCCATGTGATTCTAGGTGGTTTGCTGAGGAACTGTACTGTGAAATTCCCAACTGGTCCATCACTTGTTGGAACAAACCTGACATGAAAGTTGATCCTTGATCAGACTGAATTGATTTTGGCAGGACTACAAGGGTGACCACGTGGTGCGAGCTTTCACTATATTCTGTGCCCTAATATTTTATCTTATGGAAGGATACATGGTTGTCAGAAAATACTGATTTCTGTCTTTGGTTGTCGTCCTACTGGTAGCTACTGGTCCTACGCAATCTATTATGACCCTACTAAATGGCTCGTCAAATGCTGGTATAGTTGCAAGGGAGCAGTAGAAATTTTCTGATTGGGCTTGCCTACCATTTGATATGTGTGACAAGTCTTACAATACTCAGACACATCTTTTCTGAGTTTAGGCCACCAGAAATGACTCCAAATTTTATCATGTGTTTTTCTAACACCGACGTGGGGTGATTCATAAGTTCTAAGCCTAAGGTAAAAAGTGATATGCCACAAAGTTCAAATTTACACCGTCTACAGTTTCATTTTTAAAATGAAAATTCCCCGGGAAAATTCCAGAAGTTTCATGTGTATATCTGTTTCTATTTTTTAAATTGCAGGTAATCAAACATTGAGAGGTTTGCCGGACCTATTGAAGCAATTAATTTAAATTTAATTTAGTATAAATTCTGAACAATTATACTCAAAGTTAGCTCAATTCAATTCCCTGGACGAGCCCCTAATTTCTGCGTGAACGCCAAAATCAGAAATACCCTTAAACACAAACAAATAAGACTTGTGCACAAATGATCTTAATTTTATATAACAATGATTTTATTGTGATTTTTGTCAAATTGTTTGATTCAAGAATTTGTAATGTCCGAAACACAATTGCAATGAAAATTATAGGTTATACACCACTCACTTATACACAGTAGTCTATGAAAAAATGGCAACTTTGAACGTGTTTCTTTCACATTTAAACTCTAACAGAGGAAACACAACAATATCATACCAAAGTACAAGCTAAATAGTTTTTATTTTTTTAAACAAAGATCTTATCTGAAAATATATAGTAGACTCTACATAAAGCTTACCTTGATCTACTCATTAAAACGATAGGGAGGTCTTGTTGGCAAAAAGGACTCGGTCCATGGTTTGGCGTTTATCATTTGACTCATTGGGATAAATACCTAACAGCAAATCTCTGCCTCACTTCTTGATAACTTTTGGTTTCCCAGTAGCAATTAGACATGAATGACCGTAGTTGATCATAGTCAATATTCAATTTTCCCTCCAAAACAAATTACTTTCAAATAAAAGAATTGAGTCACGCATTGGAAACTCATTTTTTTCTTTCCATTGTGTTATTTATTATATATAAGCTCGGAGAAACTGGCGAGCAGAGAACTAAATAAAGACGAAAAATACACGGTCTCGAACCCGGAGCCTCTCGCATTCTAGGCGTGAGAAATACCACTGGGCATTGTGTTATTTCATAATTACGCACAACAATAACCATTCATACATTCATCAAAAAAAGGAGAAGCAAAGAGTTGTAAAGAAGAAAACTACATACACGACGGGATTACCCTCGTAAAGAATTTGACAGAATTTGTACCAACCTGCTAACCTGGCAAAAATATGGGGAATTGGCCTAATTTTCCAATCACTTCTTTAAAAATGTAAAAAAGTGACCAATTTCTATACCCAAATTGGCGCGAAAATGGGGTCATTCACATACTATAGGATTAGAAGGCTGAAAATGAGACCCACATTGGCAGCAGATCCCCGTGTATTCCTTTGTGTTTAATAACCCCAGGGTTTCTGTACCATTTTATGTTCCGCCGACTAAATACAAAACAATTTGCCATGTCCACCAATTAACACTGCCCACTTAGGGCAGATCCCACAGCGTTTACAAAGGTGACGCACCCCTACCAAGGTAATAGCTTTGCTAAATAACTACTAATTATTCAAAATCAGTTCTGACACGTGTTCTCATTCTAGTTGTCCTTTTTCCTGAATATCATTGACCAAGGGATGCACACCATGTTCCATTGACTCAGCAAATAATGGTGCTATTGATTAGTTAAATCCGCCCGTTATGAATAGGACAACGGACTTTCAGATTATCTGGGGACTGCACAAGCATTGTTTATGGTCCATGCGTTAAAGCATATTAGCACATTTTTTGAAGAGCGCCCCCAATTTTTAAAATTTGATATTTTTGCACAGTTACGGTGGCAATTGTCTAGGAAACTATAACCTGCGAAAGCGAATGCTAAAAAAAATGTTAGTTATCACAAATAGACGATTTTGTAATTAGAATGGGATCCCAGATTGGACTTAACGGCAGGTGGAAATGCTACGTTTATGGCCGTCCATGATGAAATAGTGCACCTCGAGAATATAACCTCAACTTGGATGCCTAGGCGCTATTTCCCGGGATATTTCACATTGGAAGGCCGTTTGCAGCAGCCGTTGTCTTATTATCGGGGATCCCCCATAATAATTATCTAGTACAAAATTCTTCTTGTGAACATATAGACATTTTCGAGCTTAACCCATTCACAGGTATTAGTTTACTAGCCAGTTACAATGCAATCGTGTAAAAAATCTCCAATTTTTTGAAAAATTAGGGGCGCTCTTCAAAAAAACTGTGCTAATATTGCTTTAAACGCTTTTGAATTGTTATCACCAGCCGATTTAGATTGAGCTACAGCCTCCTTCAAAAAAGGAAATGAAGCTGAGCAAAATCATGAAAAAAATTTGTGTGGTAAGCTATGACTTAACATCGTGAGCAGAACCAACACCCTAACTTAATCATATTAATAGGACCCTCTTTTCTATCAATTAAGGTTTGATCGTCACAGGTTCACAGTGCATTTCATATAGGTGAATGATTTCGATTTCTGCTATGAACGCAATAAATTGCATAGAAATGGGGTTACGCGGCATGTTACGCGTTTGGTTGCACAAGATGTTAGGTCACGTTTGCTAAACAATTTTTCTCACGAGCTTTGTTCACCTTCGTCTCTCTTTCGACCTAAAGGTGAAAATATAGGTCAAGAAAATTGAACACACCAGTGAACCTCTAACTTATTACCGTGAAAGGGGAAAGGTAATTTGTGTTACGTCATGAAAAATAGCTTAATCTTACTCGGCGTGATGGTATAACACCTGCAATTTTTCAGTTTGATGGTAATAACATACACAAACCATCTCTGCAGCTCCAGATGAGAAAGGAATCTGTGAAGTGTTTGGTCTTCTCCATACCGAGTGGATTTACTGTGTTTTTTTTTGTTTAAAGCCCCCATTATGTGGCTGGAGTCAATGAAAATCATGGTGTACTTCGGGAGTCACTTTTGGATATTCAGGGCATAAATTGGGGAGGGGGGATGACATTTAATTCATTTTCTCGAGATGTACACATACCAGACGTGAGAACACACGTAGAACTAATTTATAGAATTTTAGGAAAATTATTCGGAAGAAGGAAGAATTATTAATTCACAGGGGCTGCGCCACCTTTCCTGGTCCTTATCCGAGCATCTTTTTCGCTTTGGCCTCGTGGCCTAACTGGACTTAGCTTTGAGATCAATGAGTTATTGTGAGGATATATTTGAGTAGTTTTAATGCAACAGGCCCTGGTTGACAAAATTGGTGATTCGAACAAAAGACACGCATTCAAATTAGACCGTGGGGCGAAGATCAAATAACCAACCTCGGGTAGTCACATCGGGACACAAGGACAACAACCCCCAAAGAAAATTCATTAATAATTATTAAAATCATTATAACCGTCCGTCCACAAATAAAAGTCGCAACATTTTCTTGAAAAATGAATAAAATGTAACCTCAATTTCTTTCCCCGAATATCAGTTGACAAATGAACTTCACCAAAACCATGGAGCTGAACTCATTCAACAATCGGCCCTGTATGTGGAGGAGAAAAAGCACTCCGATTCCTTTTTATCTGGGGGGTGAGGGCCATTGTATATTGGAACGCAGTTGAAAAGATCCAGTTGTTATCATACCCCTCATCATACATCATAATTGGGCAATGGTTTGGTTCACCGATATCCGTGCATCCGTTTGAATCAGTGGATAGAGTGCATAACCGACATGATTCAAAATGCCGTAAATCCGGTAATTATAGTCCGCCGTACTCAAAGTCCGGCTTCAATGGTAAATAAAAAAATAGGGCAATCGATGTAGTTGACTCTCACGCAACATAGTTTCAACGCTTTATTCCGTTATCGTGTACGGAGTCCCGGCGGACTTTATTTGCTTTCACACCGGCTTGTACCAAACCGATTTGAATGCGCAATACAGGAAATTCAAGCTATAAAACACGCTTTCCATTGATACCATATATATGTATATGTCTTCAAAGCGTGTAAATGGTGGGTTCATCAGGTTTCATTTTGGTAATTCATTTTGTATATTTTGGAACCATGGCTAGAAAAAACAGTTTGATGATACTTATCGAAAGTTGGAGCAATTTTAATTTTGACCGCTTGTAAGCTTTCATTTATCTCTCACCGGTGAGTTGAAAGCAGATATTAGTCCGGCGGGGCCATAGTCGGGGCTCCCTAGACGATAACGGAATAAAGCGTGTGAAACTAATGTTGCTGTGAAGAGTCAACTTATGCGATTGCCCTATTGTTCACCCATTGTTCCCGGTCTATGATTACGCCTGTTACAACAATTACTTTACACCGGAACCATGAGAAATCTGCGATGCTCCTTATAGCTAAATTCTTCAGACGTTCGTGGTCTTGTGAAATTCTGTGACAAGTTTCAGAAATAAATTTGGCATGAAAAGAACAATTCTTAAAACAATCTTCTGTGCAAGTGGTTCTGCATGCACATGTGTGTGCATAAGTGGGGTGTCTATTCTGGGGTATAGTCAATGCTTGGCGTGCGTCTGGGGGTGGTTGTTTATACGCAAATTGAGTGGTGTTGTGTGAGTGTGTGTGGTAGTGTTGTCGGTTAGTGATCAGAGGTTGGTGATATTAGGCTATATATAAGGGTACATGCGGCAATTCCATTTGTGTGGCGGTGGTCGGTCCTTGTGTTACAGTCGCAGATGGAGTGGGATACTGTTTCTTGCACCGCATAATTTCTGGACATAGAAAGCCACAGCACACGCGATGACGATGCCAAAAATGGCGATGCCCGCGATAATAGCCAATTTGTACGCCAAGTTCCCAATTTCAGCCAAAAATGTACAGCTCACCTATGAGTTAGCAAAACGACAATCACACAAAAGTTTTCCAAAAATACTGCGCCAACTCATCCTCGCAAAATAGATTCGAAGATATTTACCTCTCCATTGTCACCAATAGTGTTTGTTATAATCACAAATGCCGACATATCACTTCGATCCCCGCAGTTGTCGTAGAAGTCTAAGATATCGGCAAGTAGTTCGTCAATACACCGACCATTATCACATTTAAACTAATCGCTGTCACAGGGACATACAGAACGTCAACAACATTTGAGAAGAGAAGAACCGTAGATAATTTTAAAGTATCGTAGACCAAAAACTATCATTTAGAACTTATAGGTTCCCCTGTATTAAAAATATCGCATCCTCGACCGCTGTGGTCGCCTGCCTCACGGTTTGTGAATGATAGAGGCCTCATATGACCCTTGACTGGATAGCGACCTTTCACCTGGGACATGATGATCTTTGACCTCAAACTACCCCTTTTCTTTTGTAATGAGGGTTGGGTACTATCCATACACCAAGTTTGGTGCAGTTCAGCTTCAACTTTTCAATTCAGGCAAACTTTACATTTACACTTGACCTCGCGTGACCTTTGACCTTGTAGTTGACCTCATCAAATGGGGATCCCACGTTGCACCGATGACTAAGTTGGTTTAAAATCCATTAAGTATGCTGATTTACAGGCAAATGTAACCGTTCTCCAAAAGAAATCAACAGAAACAAACAACAGGGACAAGTTATTCTACGTGTCTTCTGGCCTTAAGGCAGGCGATACAAAAAAAAAACGGGCACATTTTTTCCCGGGCAATTTTACAAATTTAGACACAAAATCTAAAAAAACTGATACACACGTTTCATCGATTAATTACAAATTAACGCTATTCAAACAAATTTCGGTTTATCCTTCGAGTAAGACTGCGCGGAATTATAGAGGCGCGGTTAACTTCCGAATTGAAAAACTATTTTGTATTGACATTGTACAAACCTCAAAGTTAATTTTGAAATTGAGAGGCAGTTGGATTTTGACCCCTAGTAACCCTTAACGATCCTAATGTGTCATACAGGGGTTAAGTACAAGGTTGTTTGAATATTGTTAAAAACTTATAGTTTTTAGCTTGTATAACGTCAACGCCAAACGTTGAAGTTACAAGCCAAAACGTCAACGTTTGGCCCTACAGGGGTCAAAAGTGAATAAATGGCTCCGATTTTATTAAAATTGTCTAAAAGTGTTCGTCTTGCTTTAAAAATTAATATTCAAAATATATCTACATGTACGATATTTTCTTACTATGGTTAAGAGAGGGTTAAATGTAAAGAACCAGGTGTATGTACACTGTACAGTAACATAATGTAAATTAATTCAGGAGCTGTGCTGTTATATATACATAACGACAAATTTTATATTTTCTCATAAAAGGAAAAATGCTCTGTGTGTTAATCTATTTTGAATATTGATTGTTAGGGGCACGGTTTGATCCCATTTTTATCGAAATCGAAGCTAGTTTTCAATTTTGACCCCTGTGGAGGTCAAAAGTTGACCTTAAACGTCATTGGCTTGCAACTTAAAATCTATACGCCATGGATAGGTCAAATTATACTTTGTGAAGCCTTGTGGCCTGAGAAATACAATCTTTCAGCTTTTAACAAGATTCATCTCAATTTTAAAAAAGTAAAAGATCCGTACCAAATTGAACAACCATTTGTAGTAAATTCAAGCGAACGCGAGACTAGCTTCCCTTTTAAAGAGGAAGAAGGTCGTATTTAGACATTTAATCTCAGATAATAAATCGCTTGTTAATTAATTCTGTATACAGTGTCAAAAAATGTGAATGTATCTTTGTTAGTACACGATGCATTTGCATTTAGTACGGCACTTTTTAAAGTAAGTACTCGAACTAAGCTATAGCCCTGAATGACTACGATCGAATATCAAAAGCACTGATAAAAGCCAGTTTTGCATCCAGGACTTTCTTGCGCAGGTGTTTAGGCCTCATATAAAATATTGTGTTACTCACCGGCAAATATCTGCTTAACTTTATAGCGCTTGCGTGCATGATATAGGCCCAGACGATAAACGGAATACATACCCAGTTAGGCCTCTTGAGATGTTATTGCTTCTGTGGAAACAAAATGCCTCCTCTCCCGAACAGTGGACTGTGTCCCAAAAGTTTTCGAAGTCTCACGGTCATTTGGACTTACTATAGGGTGCTTTCACGGGAGGTCAATAGGCTAACTTGGCCAGACCTGTCCTCCAGAACACCCCAAGCGTGCAGAGAATACAAAAGATTCACCTGCAGAAATATCTGAAATGTTCAGGTAAACCAGGTGCATGTATTGTATTTTTTGCATGCTTGGATGATCTGGAGGGCAAACAAAAGTCCATTCAACATAATTTACCTTCCGTGAAAGGGCCCTATAGACTAGCAGTTACATTATTAGCCTTGCATGAAATATTCTATAAAATCCCTTTTGTTTTATATTTGCCTTTTGCGAACTTAAATCGTCCATATCTCAAAATGACCAAAATGTCAGTTATAACCTGATAATTCTCAGCACCCGATGTTAGCAAGAGAAGAGTTTCTCTGATAACAGAATAATTACCCGTGCTAAAAGACGTATAAGCAAATTTGAAATCATTATAGAATCCTGCATCATCGGTTTGTAGATGAAGAGTAAGGGAAATTCCCGTAGATATTGTTTGTGGATAGTCACTGTACGAACCGCACTGCTTATTTGAATTAATCACCGTTGAGGAATCCAAGTTGGCACCATCGTGAATTTGGAGACTATCAACACAGCTTCCTAATGCATCGTCCTCCACATCAAATGCAACCCATGTCAACAGTATTTGTCGGTCATAGGAGGTTTGGCGAGTGACCCAGCAGTCCACATTGTCCCCGTAGTATGGAACAAGCCAATTCGAACGGAAGCATAACCCTCCGCTTTTACCAATATCCAAAATGCGTCCACATAATGATTCCAAGTAGTCTAAAAAAACAACACAGGATACGGTAAATTAACAACATAAATGATACAAGGAAATACATTTTATGTCGTGCCATCGGTTTGATTCATTATATGCCCACATAAAGCAATCATACGCCAGTCCCCATTTCATCAAAAAACTTGCGCTACCTAGATGTTACAAAAGGACAATTTAAAAATGTTGTCAAAAAAATACGCGCCAACCCATCCAAAAAAGAGATTTTGTAATGGGATCGTGCCTCTTCACTCTTTAACCCCTCCATTTGCAAAACCTGGGAGTTGTATATGCTTACAATGCTTTGAAATCAACTTTCACCCCGCCGTAGTCGTTGAAATCTAAGATATCGACAAGTAATTTGTCGATACACCGAGCATTATCGCATTTAAACTATCGCTGTCACAGGGACCTACAAACCCAAATTGGAAGAGAGAATTACATATAGTGATCAACATAAATACAGAGTGAATAAAAAAATGTGCATAAAAACCAAATTTTGACCTTGACCTGTTTACTCAAACTGAAAGAAATCACTGCTGATCCAGAAAGATTTTCACCATATTCAGACAAAATAATGGAACTTGAAAACCCAGCTAAATGTGAAAATTCCCCTTGGAATGGGGTAAAAAGGGATCAGCCGCAAAAGCTTGCATATCTACCTCATGTCTTCACCAAATCATTATTTTTCAGATAGAAAAGTCGAAAATATAAAAGATCATAAAACATCAACGGCGTCACAGTTGAGTAAACAGGTCAGGGTCACATTTGTGTGTTTTTCAGCACAATTTATTTTGATTAAAACTATCTATATACTTACCACCACGGACTTAAAAAAAAATTCACTCTGCATTAAGCTGAATGCTAATCAGAAGACCACCTTTCCACGACCAAACACAAAGTTGTTGGTTCGAACAGCATCCCGGTGTGAAAGCAGATCCGCCGGGAACCACGCCGGGCTCCATAGACGACAACGGAATTAAAATGTAACTAATGTTGCGTAAAGCAAGGGGAGTGAGTGAGTATAAAGTTTTAACGAAACTCAACACAATTGTGTTAATATCGTGTCATGAAATTGTCGTTAACATTAAATTATAAAAAACAAGCAATAATTAAAACTTCATTTCAATTCAAATTACAATTAACAATTACAAAAGGAAACACATCATACAGTGTGAAACAGGCATCACCATCCATGTATAAAACCAAGAATAAACCAACTAATGCAAAGATACACTTAGAAAAAAATGCATCAATAAAAAACAAGTTAAAAGATATACTGAAAATTTATAACTATACACATCATAGACTGATGACAATAGGTCATCGCTCATCCATGTACCAAGCAAAAAACCTTCAACTCAAATACAGATAATCGACAATCACATCAGACCATGCAAACATGAGATCCCCTTTACAGGACCAAATAGATTGTCTCATACATGTACCTTTTATAATGGCTCAATACACTTGGGCATTATGCCCAAATGATGATTTTAAATTACATCACAATGATAAAGTAGAAACCCTAATACAATCTAACTATTTAACTGTATTACAAAAAAAAATAAAGAAGTGGTCTTACATATGACCAAATGTAATGAAAATTGTTGGTTTTTCATGTTAATTGATTTTACGCTAATGCTACTTAACGAGTATACAACAGAGCATCTTAATAATACAATTACACAGTCGAATTCATTACACATTTTAATATATATCCTAAATTTAAATACAACCCGGTCTGTTCAAATAACGACGAGTGCCCTTTTAGTCGCCTTTTACGACATGCAGGGGAACACATCGGGCCAATTCTTCAACCCCGAACCCGCAGGGGGCCCCATTTAGTCGTCTTTTACGACCTGCGGGGAAACACATCGGGCCATTCTAAACCCCGAACCCGCAGGGGGGCCGTAAAGCTAAGGGTCAACTGAATCGAGTACCCTGTTTTTTACCATTATAGCAGGACTATGAGTACGGCGGACTATAATACTTCTACACCGGTGCCCTACTGCACCGTAACAGGGTCAATCCAAGTGCCGGATTCTTTGAAAGGAAGCCCGTCCACGGGAGAAGGGTAGCCACCATCCCAGGAAAAACGCAGATGATTGGGTAGACGTTTCATATAGAAGTCCCATGATGAAAATGAAGGTATTACAATTGATTCAGTCATGCGCTGTATGACTTGTGCAGTAGTGCTGACGGAATGAATGGCATAACCTCACTTGCCAATGCGGACTTCTATATGAAAACGTCTACCGCATGACGGGGAGAAACGGAAAGGGCACGAAGTCGAAAACGACTTACAAGGATTTCATGAACATAATCATGCTATTCATGCTGATTACTCTGTTGCAAGTGTTATCTTCCAAGGGAAATAGTTAGAACTGTATCCCTACAAACTCGTTCCCGAAGTTACGGTGAGGTTTTTATAGACAGACTACATGGTTTATATCGGGGAAATAGGGCACACTATTTTCCCTTGGCACTGGCTACTGTCCACTCATCCCTCAATCGGGTACCAAGGGACCATGTGCGTCCACTTTCCCTCTAACCATGTAGTATTGTATATCACAAAGAGACAGCTTATGATGCACCTATTAGGCAATGCGATAACCTGATAATGTGGTTTTGGTATGTCAATGAAACAGTGTTTCCCGTAGGCTTTCTTTGTGGCAAAATTGATTTGCTTGCTGTTTTGCATTCAATAGGGACCAGACTGTCAGACAATGATGGGTTTCAATGTTTAGACTGGCTGCCCCCTCTGAGGGGGAAAATGTACACGGGGAAAATTGAAATCGAGCCAAATGTGTTTATTTATTTAACATGTTCGTCTCCTTATAATGATTAGAAAGTATATATTGGCATATGCCCTGAGCTAGCACACATTTTGTACCACATCCAAGTACAAAAGGTTGGAGTGATTTAAATATGTTGCCAGCCTGACCGGAACCCATGAAACGCGATTCTTAGTGCCGCAAGTGGTGCCTTAAGAATGGGGGCCAAAACAAAGTTTGTACAGGGGTCAAATTTTTAAATTGAGTCCATCATTTGAAAAGCAACACCTTGTTATGTGTCCTACCTAGAGTGGTTCAGAAAAGGTATAGTTGTAATATGTACAGCCTAAAGTTTCAGAGTTATAGTCAAAAACAGCAAAAATCAATATAAGGGTCCAATTTCAGTTGTACAGGGGTTCAATTTTAAAGTTGCCCGGATTTGGATAAAAAATGGTGCAAATTATTTGTGGAGTTCATAGGATTAAATAAGGAATAGTTATAGGTTCAACCTTTAGTAAAGCGTTAAGCCCCCCCCCCAGAATGGGTCAGGTCATCCTGGGCTAAAATTTTTAAGCAGGTGCTCAGATTTTGTTTGAACTGGTGACAAATTGTTTGTATTGTCTCATAGGATCCAAAAATATATTATTTTACAGTGTGTGACCTTTGGTTGGCTATTACATAGCAAAATGTTGCACGCTACATGGTCTATGTGGGTTACCAAAACTTTCCCTGGCTTTGCAATGGTGATATCACCAAATCAGTTAAAATGCATTTTCTGTTCAGTATGACAAGAAGAATCATTTGACACCACTTTCAACAACATTGGAGCATTACCCCAGGGTGACCTTGAACCATTATGGGGCTATACCACTTTAACTAAAGGTTGGAATCTAGCCAAATATATAGTTTTTCTTATTCTTTAAGGAGACGAACGTGGTAATGTACATTAAAACACAATGTGACTCGATTTCAATTTTTTTCCCTGTACTAACATTTCCCCCCTTGAAGGGGGAAGCAGTCCGAAAATTTGAACCCATCGTTTCCTGACAGTCTAGGCCCTATTTAGGTAAAAGTATCCCAATCAACTTCCACTTATTGACTAAAAAAACATTTGGCTAAGAAGAAAATGTGCAACATTCAGTACATATATTTCTTGAAAATTACATTTTAAACACGCAAAAATGTATTTTTTTGCTATTTTCCCATTTTTCTCAATTTCGAATTTTACGCGATACTGTAATTTTCATGCACAATATCTTCTTATAGTTTGATCAGGAGGATGCATCAACTATATTTTCATATCATCCATGAAAATCAAAGAAAAGTGTGAAAATAAGAAAAAGTGTAATTGGGATACTTCTATCTCAAAGTAGAGTGCAATTTTTAAGGTCGTGGTGGTAAATACGTAACGCGGGATTTGAAATATCTTATAACAAAGCACTATCATTTACACGTAATAACTTTGATAATTTATCATATTATTTAAAAACAGGCATAAAATATAAATATAATATGAAAAAACCAACGAAAATCGTTTTTTAAAATAAAAACACAATGCTATTCAATTTTTTTATAGATATCGTGAGATTAGAAATCAAAATAAAAATTCTGACATTTTAGGTGTTTGTTACTGTTAGATAATATTTTTTTTTCAAATTTATATTTACTGTGCTTATAGAATGATATATAATTTGTATAGGTTTCCAAAATGTAAATTATTTAAAGGTACACTTCGGAATATATCTTTTGTCTTATAATTAACGTCTATATCTCAAAATAACCAAATGTCACTTAGAATCTCATAATTCTTAGCTCGCGATACATTAAAGTGACAGGAGATTTTTTTGAGGATACAAATTTCTCTAAAATTGCACTTGATCAGTTGTAGACCACCTACCGAGAACGTTTCGAAGGTTTATTGGACAAACAAGCACGAAAGAAAACTGCAAACCTTGTTTTGAACTTGCCTGCTATCCTAATCGTCCCCATAGGAAACCATCCTTTGAATTTCTGTCGTGCACGACAACAATTACTAAATCATCTTATTACATAAAGACGGCGCATTCGACTTAATCACTTCAGGTGTGATATTATGCATTGGTAAGAATTCCAAATATGCAAAAAACCTGGGTTCGAAAAAAATTGAGAGCGCTTATCTCTGGAAATCTCCTCATGACTCTTTAACAATAATTTCTATGTTCACAGAATAATTACCGGTGCTAAAAGACGCATAAACAAATGCGAAAGAATTCACTCAAGGATCCGTAGCATTGACTTGTAGATTAAGCATAGGGGAATTTGCCGTTAGATACTGTTTCTGGGTAATTACTGTAAAAATCGCACTGCTTATTTGAATAATCACGGTTGAGAAATCCAAGTTGGCACCATCGTGAATTTGGGGACTAATCAACACAAATCCTAATTCATCGCCTCTCTACATTCAAATGCAAAACCAACGCAGAAATTATGTGTCGGTAAGCAGGAGGTGTAGAGTGACCCAAAAACGTCCTCAATGTGGCTGAAGTCTCTGAAAACATAATAACGCCCGCCTTCACCAATATCGAAAACGCGTCCACATTCCGACGAAGAACTTGAGATCTAAAAGAGAACACATGATTAAAGGGAAAAAATAAGAATTAGTATATTTCTGTTGCCCTCGATTGACTTTAACACTCCCATAAAGCTGATCAGAGCTTGTCAAAATCAGATTGTTTGTATTAATTAAACAAATAGCAACAGAAACAAAGAGAATCCAGTGGCGGCAGACCTCTTTTTCGGGGGGGGGGGGGGAATGGGAGAGGCAAAGTTGATTTTTTTTTTGGGAAAAGGTGATGAAATTCTGTGGGGGGGGGCAAAATAGCAAAGTTCGGTAGATTTTTCAAACCAATTTGGCCCAAAATCACGGATTTTTGTCAAAGTTTAGTGATTTTTTTGTCCCAAATCGCAAAATTTTGGCCAAAAAATCCCTCAATTTTTCTTTCGGCCAGAGGTGAAAACTTGGGGGGGAGAAAAAAATTATGGGGGAGAATGCCCCCTTCCCCCGTGGCGCCACCACTGAGAGTAGATCACCTCACTATTAACAGCCAAATATCAATAATTTTCCGGAATTCTTCGCATCATTTTCATATGTGCTGTAATAAAAATCAGCGTCTTTACCAGGTGTCCAAAGGAATGACTATGAGTTACACTAAGCTCATTCCCCAAGGACACAGTTAGTGGGTGTATTTACATGAATTGACATGAACTGATCTTGTATGATCTGGTATCATATAATCTACCCAAAAAAACAGGGGTTGTATTTTCTAAAGACATTGGTGGATTGAAAGCTATGAACTGTGCCAAGGGAATGCGATTTTACTAGCTCATAGATGAATAATTTTTCTGAAAAGCGTATGAACATTCACTATTTAATTGCTGGGACATCCAAAACAAAACGGAAGGTTAAACCATTTAATTTTAATTAAGTTTCCAGTAGTGATACATGATGTGACCTAAAAAAGGTGATATTTTTGTATGTAATAAATATTAAAGGAAAAAAAACATTTCAGAAATAGGATTTTGAGAAGGGAAAACACACAATTTTATACTTTGCTTACTGCTTTAGATTCACTGCAACATGGAGCATCATACAGGTTTAAATTCCATGCCAACCATGGATGAGATTATATGTGTCACACATGGAAAAAGAAAAACCCATACCTCTAAAATATTTTTCTCAGTGCGGGAAGTAAAGAGTGTTTTGAGTAAAAGGTTGAGTAAAGATTTAATCAGCATGGAGTAAGTAAAAACAAATGAGTAAAAATGAAATACATGTTGAGTAAAAGCAGTTTTGAACATCGAAATCAAAACAAAAAAGTTGCGTGACAAAGAAGTTTGAGCAGTGACGGATCAGAAATTGCACCGCGTTGATTTGATCTTAAGCCAACGTTTTTTGGGACGATCCCAGACACGTGCAGCCCCAGTCGTTTTAGAACCAGACCTCGGCGCGCAGGCGTCGAGGGTTGGTGATAATTTTTTTTTTTCAATTATTTTACTGTGCTTTAATAGAATGATGGATAATTTTTCATGGGGTTTCAAAATGTAAATTATTTAAAGGTACACTTTCGTACTAAATCTTTTAGTCTTAAATTAACGCTATAGCTCAAATCACCAAATGTCACTTGAATCGCATAATCTTAGCTCGCGAACATTAAAGTGCAGGAGATTTTGTTGAGGATACAAATTTCTCTCAAATGCACTTATCAGTTGTAGACCCCTACCGAAGGTTTAGTGGACACAAGCACGAAAGAAAACTGTCCACTTGTTTTGAAAATTGCCCCTGCTATCCAATCTTCCCCATAGGAAACCATGCTTTGGAGTGTCTGTCGTGCACGACACACAAATGCCTAATCATCATCTTATTACTACCAGACGGGAGACGGCGTATTCGACTTTTCACTTCAGGTGTTATCTAAAGAATTCCAAATATGCAAAAAAACCTGGGTTCAAAAAGTTGAAGGCGCTTCTTTCTGGAAATCGCCCCATGTCTCTTTTACGAATAAGTTCTATGTTCACAGACTAAATTACCGGTTGCAAAAGACCATAAACAAATCGAATGCACTCAAGGATCCCGTAGCTTGACTTGTATATTAGAGCGTAAGATGAATTTCCCTAGATATGTTCTTCTGGGTAATTACTGTAAAATCGCACTGCTTATTTGAATTAATCAACGTTGAGGAATCCACGTTGGCACCATCGTGAATTGAGCCTCTCAACCAACTTCCCTAATTCATAGCTCTCTACATCAAATTCAAACACGTCACATTATTTTGTCGGTCAGAGGAGGTTGTAGAGTGACCCACCAGTCCTCAATATGCTGAGTCTCCTAAAACATAATACCGCCGCTTTCACCAATTCGAAACGCGTCCACATGTCGTCGAAGAACTTGAGATCTAAAAGAGAACCTGATAAATTACATAAATAATAATAGTATAAATTGTCTTGCCCTGCGATTGACTTTAATACTCTCCAAAAAAGCTGACTCAAGAGCTGTTTTCGGGGGGGGGGGGAATGGGATGCAAAAGCAATTTTTTTGGAAAAAGTTGAAATTTTTAATTTTCGGTTTTTTTGTTTTTTTTAATTTGAGATTTTTAAAACCCAATTTGGCCCAACTCACTTATTTTGTCAGAAGTTTGTGATTTTTTCCCCCAAATCGCATATTTTTGCCAAAATCCCAATCATTTTTCTTTCGGCCAGGTGTGGTAAAACGGGGGGGTGACCCTGTGCATACAACTTTCCGATTCCAGGAATTTTGTTACAACATTGTAATTTTCTATAACGAAGGACAGATCGAATTCAGCTTAAGCTATGTATCAATATGAAGCTACTATAAGCGGACAAACCTTATGTAACTGTAAAAACCACAATTTGTTAGAAAATTGAGGGCGTCCTCATCTGAAAAATCTCGAGTCAGCTTTAACTAATTACATCAAAATCAATACTGTTACCGGAATTTTTCGCATCATTTGCTCTGTCTGGTAATAAATCAGGCGTTCTTTTACCAGGTTGTCCAAAGGCAATGACTATAAGCTCATCTACCAAGTACCCAGTTCATTGTTTTTTTACGTGTACATACATTGACATAACTGACCTTGTAATGATCTGGGTATCGATACTACCCAAAAACCCGGTGTATTTCTAAATACATTGGGGATTTAAAGCTACTGAACTGGTGCAAGGGAATTCAGATTTTCTAGCTCTAGGGAAGATTTTTTCTGACACCGTATTAACCTTCAGCACTATTTAATTGCTGGGACATCCAAAACCACTTAACTGAAGGTTAAACAATTTTAATTTCAACAAGAAATGCACACTGCACAGAAAACTTACTACAATCATGAATTGTTATTCGTAACAAAGGTTGGCAATATTTCCCAAAATAAACGCGCGCATTTCACAAACTTACACGCTCCACACTCTATCATGCATTTTGTTTTTTTACGCTTAAGAGTTAACATATTAACGTTTCCCAGTGATACATGATGTGACCTGAAAGGGTGATATTTTTTGGTGTTGAATCCAAAATATTTTAAAGGGAAACAACATTTCAGAAATTAAGGTCCTTTTGAGAAAAACACAAATTTATACTTGATACTGCTTAGATTCCTGCCATGGAGCATCATACGTTTAATTCCATGCATGGGTGAGTTAGAGATGCAGAATACATTGAAAACCATACTCTAAAAATATTTTACTCAGTGCTGGGAAGTAAAGCGTGTTAGTGCTTGGACCACGAGTGATATTTGGCATATTGTACCATAAGAGGCAAAACGAGACGTACACCAACTTGTTTTAAGACACTCAAACTACATAATTCTGCAGCGATAGACTTTCCAAAGTAGTAACTTTAAGAGCCTGCTAATTTTCATAAACACAATGGCCTCATTCAATTGCTCCATAACTTGGGTTCCATTCAGCCATACCATGTCTTGTAGAAAAGGATAATTTTGGGTAAAAATGTTAACATGAGATTTTGATAATGGAAACAACCACGAAGGTCAACTATATACATTCTTAATTAAACCTAATTTTGCATCAAATCCAAAATGGCCGCCATTTCTTACATTTTGAGAATAATTTGACTTCAACATCAAGGGATCATAGATGAACTTTTACACTACTCTAAAGTTTATCATTACACTAATTGCTCAAATATAACTATAAACATGATCTATGCAAGACTTCCAAGGTAACAACTTAAGCAAGTAAATTTTAATAAACACAATGGCCGCCATTGAAATTGCGCCGTAACTAGTTGCGGCTATATCCAGACTCGTTGAAGAAATATTTTAGGCTCAAAACTGCTAATCAATGAGGTGGTTGGATTAAACAATCAAAATGAATTCTTCCTCAGTTTTAACCTTATTTGCATATACCCAAATAACCGCCATTGTTTACCCACATTTCAGCACTTAGGTTGCTTTTAAATGGTGTCCAGTTTTCATCAAATGGGCATTTAAGTGTTAATGCTATTGCACTTGAAATGCATATGTCTAATATATCCCTACGACTTTAAAACCACCCGGACAAAAATATCATAGAGTGGACCCTTCCTTGGGTTTATGGGAATTGCTCCTAGATCTATTAACACAAATAGAAATAAATATAAAAACGAAAAAAGTAAAAATATTTTTTTAACCATTATTTTTTTAACAGACTATCTGATGCTCCATTCTTGCACTATCATAGTGTGTTTCAGTAGTGTTATTTCAATATTTATCACATTTTGCCCATGAAATACCATTTTTTTTTGCC
This sequence comes from Ophioderma brevispina, assembly GCA_023653785.1. Classification (NCBI taxonomy): domain Eukaryota; kingdom Metazoa; phylum Echinodermata; class Ophiuroidea; order Amphilepidida; family Ophiodermatidae; genus Ophioderma; species Ophioderma brevispina. The sequence goes on along the minus strand of JAMKCH010027965.1, from coordinate 59,590 downwards.
AGTCATTAGCAATATATCGTTATCAATACTGTTATCTAGTACAATACATACATACCCGCAATATACATAACTAGTGGACCCCACTCACAAGTTTCATACAATATTGCCACTCTAGTCCGCTTGAAGACTCGCCACCCATATAGCTGTTTGGCCACTTGCAAACAGGATGTTCTTTGTTCACTAGGACGAAGAAGAGCTGATGAGTAGCTCAAGAATGGAACGACCACAATGGAGTGTGCTCGCACCTCTCCTGTCAACATCTATCCAACGACCAACCTAGGATGCAGGAACCTGTCGTTTTATCTATGCACGATCTTGGAATTAGCGTCAAGATGCAGACTTCACACTTGTTGAAGAGATACTCTCCCTAGCTTTTTGGATGAACTCCTAATTACGACGAGGAAACCACCTACGTGCAAGTTCCGTCCAAGACACGGGTGTGTGCTTTCCATCCTACGCAACCGTGGAGCCCAACGTCAGCTTAAAGAAGTACACGGTCTGGAACAAACCCCTTGAGCACTGCGATAACCCATGTCTACCTATCGTTGGGACCATGCACTCTTCTTATAAGACCCACATCAAGACGGACGAAGATTAAAGTATGCTCACGCAATAACATCAACGAAGAACATATACATCCTCCGGAATTGCTCCAACTTAGTGTATCGAGCATCCCGAGCGTAGCTGCCAATTATCTCACTTGAAGCACACTATTACCCGGACAGAGACTGCTGCCAACCGCCTTAAATCCAGACAGAGATTTTCTTCTTGAGCAAAGTCAACCCCTCTTGAATCATTCTCTAAGACTTTTAAGGGAGTAACATCTACTGGTATTGAAACTGGTGAGTATCTTCCACCTAGAGCTGACTTCTCAATGGCTGAATGGCGATGCTCAACCAGATTGGAGAACCAGAATTGGGGTGCCTATCTAAGTGTTTCCTTGCAGAAGTGAGGCTACCTGGAAGCAGATCAGGACACTACCTGTGTTGTGGAACGCACCACAGACAATGGAACCATCTCTTGGTCTGCCCACTGTTCGAGCAACAATGTCCTGTATGGAAGATCAACCCATGCAATAACTTACTCAGCATACATGCCTCCTACCGGCTTATCATAAGATGTCTTCGTCCAACACACCAACGGAGAACTTATACATTTCAGGAAGTGCCCCCAGCGAACATCTGTCATAGAGTGTAGCGACATGCAGAGCCCGCTGTCCAAGTATCTATGTTAAGCACCCTAATGTTCTGGACAGAGACCATCTATCACCCCCACCTTAATTCCAAGAGAGTTTCTTAAGCAAAGTCCAACCTCTTGCACACAGTCTCTAAGGAGCTCTAATAGAGTTCATTGTGGAAATAAAAACTTGCTATCAACCCAGTAACATCTTTGGTATTGAACGTGATGAGCATCTTCCACCTGACTGACTCCAAATGGGACTGGGAATTGCGATGTTTCACAGATGGATAACTTGAATCAGCCGATCTAAGGTTACTTTGCAGAAGTGGGCTACCTGGAAGCGTATAAGGACACTACCTGTGTTGTGGAACAGAACCACATACAATGAACATCTTTCTGCATGAAGGGTCAGACCGTTCTCAATGGAGGAAGGCTGGCCAAGTTGTTCACGTCTTGATGGGTGATCTAGTCCACGACGTGACTTTTGTCTGAGTTGTAAACGTGGGATTGAGACGTTTATCCAGCACATTGCCTTTGGCAGCAAATGCGCTGACATAGTCACATCACTTATTATGAATGCATCCTTTGATGGGACCTTGTCTTGTTTTTGATTTCCACACTTCAAACATAATGCATCTAATTTCTTGTTGAAGGCCAGGGCGGAGGCCAATTCCCACTGATTCGAACTTGGGTGCAGTATGGAGTGCAGAAAAAAGGGTGTTGTCGGTCTCTGCTGCGAGCTTTTTTTAGAGCTGGTACTTGTTCCCGAGGCCAAATGCACAAATCTCTCAAGTGAAATCTATCTCTTTCTCTCTCCTCTCCGTCCTCTCCTCTCCTCTCCTCTCTCTCTCTCAGTGTTTTGCTTTACTGGCTGATGAACTTTCTTTGCAAACTTCAAAGAGTTCATGTTGTTAGTATGTATCTAGGTCACCCATCAAGATGAAAACAAACTGCGGTACAACTTGTTTTAGAGCAAAGAAACCAAAATTGAAACTGGCCTGCTTCCTCTATGAGAGGACTGCCTATTACCCTCTGCAGATGGGGCAAAACTATGGTGCCGTAGAAGCCTCTCCGGACACTTCCAAGCCCCAATGTGTCATGGCATGGATGTACGTCCTGATGGTAATTTGATCATCAAGCGGATGAATGGCAAACCTGCTGCCGACGTGTATTTTAGAGTTCTTACCCCTGCCATAATTGCCCAAGAGTGTGCAGGTTGCCAGACTGTATATATGGCTAATGGGATTTCCTGTACAGATTCTGTGAATCGTATCGACATTGAAACATGAAAGGGGGAGTCATTACATTGGACAGTTCTGGGGTTATTATGGGGACGATTAGAGACAGACTATTAAAGGAGGCAAAATAACGAGGACTAGATTGGCAAATCCTTGTAATGAGAACTTTGTTGTGACTTGGTGATTAGTTATGTATAATGCGTTGGTACACCTACCTGTTCATTATTGCACAATTCCGCATAATCTCTAATTGAGTGAAATAACTACTGACACCCATTGTAGTACAAGAATGGATCCCTCAAATATTCTAATGCAATTAGGTGCTTTAACACTATGTATAGAATAGACACCTTTATTCCGAGTGTAAATACTTAACATTTACAACGCCCAGGATTCAGAGTGACTACAATTCAAAAAGCAACGAAAGTACAAATGCTAATTTGGCAACAAATGCGACCATTTGGATATAATTAGATTTATTAAATGGTGCTATGAATTATTTGGTTGTGTTTAAATCAACATCTCATTTTAAAGCAGTTTTGTGGGGAGTTTTGACCTAAAATATTTCTTCTATGAGTCAGGATATGGCCGCAACGAGTTAGGCGAAATTCCAATGGCAGCCAATTTGTTTTTGCAAATTAGGCATGCTCAAGTTGTTCCTTGAAGTCTTCATACAAAAGTGATTGAAAATAATAGTGAATCGTGTAATTGGAAAACTTAAAGGGTAGATTAATCCATGTGATACCTTGACCAATGACCGTTAAAGTCAAAAGTGTGCTCAAATTACGAAAATGGCGGCCATTTTGGATTTCTGCAACTGGTTAATTAAAAATGCATGGATTTTGAGTTCTGGTGGTTGTACATATCAACACCTTGTGTTAGCATATTTTCACTAAAGAAATTTCTTGTTACACGGACGGGATTATGCTGAAATAAAATAATTATGACGACATTTCAAAGGCGGACACTTTTCTTATGCAACTTACGCAGGCTTAGGTTGTCCACCTTAGAAAGTCTGTATAAAGACATGGTTTATCGTTATAATTAGTACAAAGAGGTAATTGCCCAAACTTTAAAAGAGCTTGTTCATCCCCTGTGATACCTTGAACATTGATGTGAAGTCAAATAGGCTCAAATTATGAAGAATGGCGGCCCATGGTGGATTTTTTTTAATAGATTTAGGTTTTTAATTTAAAATGTAGGAATTTGAGTTATGGTGGTTGTCCATTGTTCAAACACCTCTGTTAGCATTTATTCCACTAAAAGAATTCCTTTAAAAGGGCAAACTTGGCTAAAACTCGTTATGGAGCAATTCAATGGCGGCATTTGTTTATGCAAAATTGGCAGGCTTAAGCTACTACTTTGGGAAGTCTATACATGCAAAACTTATTTAAAAGAATTGATGTTTCTGAGAGTCTTATTACCACACTCGCTTTGCCACTCCTGATGCGTACGGACCAACCTATCTGGCCAAAGGACTATGTTGAGTAAAAGGTTGAGTAAGATTTAATCAGCTGGGTAACACACAATTTGGTAAAACTGAAATACATGTTGAGTAAAGCAGTTTTGAAGTCTACTCAACGTTGCGTAAAAAAAAAGAAGTTTGACGCAGTGACGGATCAGAAATTGCACGGCGTTTGATTCTTATTTAAGCAACGTTGACTATCCCAGACACATCAGCCCCAGTCCGTTTAAACCAGACCTCGAGCGCGCAGCGCGAGGGTCTGGGTGTGGCTATTTGTATTCCAAAAAGCTTTAGTTTTTCTTTTCTTTAACCGAACTGAGCTGACTGCGAGGAAAACCCACTCCGCAGCGACCCGATCCCCTATCCTCCCCCTAGATTTGACGCATATACCGTCCAAACGGGAATCTCCTGAGACTATCCTTGCAGTAAAGTCACCCAATCACAGATGTTTTTTACCTCTTTCATGTCAAAATCCACATAAATTCGCCTCATCGATGCCCGAAATTCGACTTCGTTGGCAGTGCGAAACAATTATAATTAGTCTCTTACACAACATTATACTACCACTACGCGCGCGTACTCGCGCAACATCGGCACATACTTCTACGACACACCTTGCTCAGTCCACGGAATTTCTAGTGTCATATCGTTGTAACATACATTGGAAGACTTTCTTTCACCAGACAAGGAGATAGAACATAATTTGCTACTTGTGCTGTAGAATAAACTGTACATACGAGTTCATTGCACTATAGGGATACAATATACAGTGTGCCCCAATACAACCTTTAAGCCCAAAATGAAAGTGAATTTTCCCATTTTTTTTTTTTTAAAATTTTGATATCTGTGATTTCTTATTTTATCATAAAGAATCGGTAATTGAGCATCTTGCGTGACAAAAATTTAGCTCATTTTGGTTGAGTGGTTCTCAAGATATGGCACTGAACGAAAAGTCAGCAAAACAGACTTGTCCACGGAGCATCATTTTTCCTAGAGGGAAATCCCCAATGCCATCGAGCATTTCGTGTCCTCCCCCCCCCCCCCCCCCACCCCGCAGAATAACACAAGACCAGAAACTGTATTTAGCACACTGCATGCCATGATTTCAGATTTGGAAAGCCTCGTTCTCCAAACAATGTATGTGTACTATCAGTGCAGCAGGAAATATCCAGGACAAGGCGGCAGTTGGGCTAACTGACCACTGTTGTGTCTTGTGCCAGGATAGGGGTAAGACACGATCTGCTCAGTTTGGGCATTGGGGAGCCATGCCTAAGAAAAATAGTGTGCCCTAGGTCCGCTAACCATGGAAAGGACTTGGTGGACAAGGGCAGCCCAAGAATTGGCCGCGGACAGACCAATGGCAGAGGACATGCTGGGGGGTCGCGGAATGCTGACCATCTAATATTTTCCAACCACAATTAAAAGCAGATAATATATTATTGTGGTGATGCAATGGACTTGTTATGATTGTGAAGTTGGTGAGATTCCAACGTAACCGGACTATGTCTATGGTACCTGATATCAAGCTTTGAATTCGGCAACCTTTTCACCGAGTGACTTGATGCCTGTATCACTGTGAGGGCTGTGTATTCCAATAGGGATTCGCTATCGCTCAGTAAACTTATAGGTTGTATTTATGCCAGCATGGTATTTTCAATTAATCTGACAAAATTTATGACCTATAGTTTTACTGGTGCATGTACATCGGTACACGACTACACGACGTGCAGCGTGCATCTACATATCATATTTTTGAACCACCAGGGCTTCGAAGAAAAAGGTAAAAGTAATGAAAATATGTCCTTGTAGATTTTGTGTTATTTTTTAAATACCACGAATACCAAAGTTAAGTAAATCTTGTTTTTTGGTGATATGAAGGTTTTCATCAAAATAGCCACCAAAACACATTTTTCCGAATTTGGGAATTCCACATGCTGCCTAATCTTAAAGAAGATAGATTAAATGGGGATTACCCAATACCCCCAAACCCCACCTGTAAAGTTTCGCGCCGGTATTTCAATCAGTTTTGATGTGAGAGCTAAAACGTGATTTTGTAAGCCTTATAGAGTACTCTGTAAAACTAATATTGATCGATCAAAATGGGGCACATTTTGCTCATAATTTCCTAACCAAAAATCCTTTAGCCCTAACATTTTACAGGGTAAATGAAAAAATAGAATCTTTCGTTTGAGGAGTTAAACGAAGGACAACACGAAAACGAGTGGAAATCCCCTCTTACTGGAGTGATTTTAACTCTTTTTGAGTGCAAATTCGCTCTTTTTTTAAGTACAAACCACTCATTTTGAGGTGGTTTACAAGAGTTTCACTCTTTTGGGGAGTAAATTTTCACTCGTTTGCATTTAAAGAGATAGTAGTCAAATATGTAATTCATACATTTATTAAAAGCTCGCCATAATAATAAACTTTCTCATATGTGTATGTAAATGCGCATGTGTGTGAGGTTTTGTGTGTGTGTGTGTGTGTGTGTGCGCGCATGTGTGTGCATGTGTTAATTTTGATAGAAATTCAAACCTTTGTAATAAAATTCCGAATCCGGAATTATTGTTATAGGGCCTACACAGTATCCTATGGTACTGTTATACTATACATAAATGTTTACATCATCGAAACGAAAACTTGGATTCATCTCAAACTTGGAACTGACCATTTTAGGTATCTTTAGTTCTAGGTGACTATTTTTAAATCTCTGAGTTAGCCTTTAACCCTCGTCTACCGAAGGGGGAGTGTGGTTTCTTAAACTCCATTTCTGGTACAAAATTATTTAATTGGCATTTTACGCTCCTTTAATGCAATGGATAGCTATTAATGTGGTCCACATCTTTCCATTGATAGCCAAATTAGTAACAACATGCTTAGCATTACGTCAGAATAACGCCATAAAGTTTGCATGACAGCAAAACTGTCAATTTCCATAGACACGGTCGGTGTAAAATAGTGAAATTTTTTTTCACGAGTAAGTTAGGAATTTTCATGCGGTTTTTGGATCGTTTTAGTTTTAGTGCTATTAAGGTTTTGAGTCAGTAAAATGCAAAATATAAATTTTCCACCCTATTATCCAGGATTTTCATACTTTCCTCCACTTATGGCGCAATAGAGACGTCATAATAGGAATGTTGGTACTTTTTCTTCTGAAAACAATAGAAAGAAGAAACTGTAAGCTATCCTGTGGTACCAAAAATATAGGAATCGGATGTTCAGTAAGGAAAATCACAGGAGGGTGGCAATCACCCCCCCCCCCCGTTGTTCAGGAGTTTTGTTACAAAAATGCTCAGGTAGACAATGGTTAACCTGTGCATTGGCTACGCCGAGGCTTTGTTATTTATGCTCACCAATTATCCTGAAATCACTTTGATCCCCACAGTTGTCGTAGAAGTCGAAGATACTGGCAAGTAGTTTGTCGATACACCGACCATTATCACATTTAAACTCATCGCCGTCACAGGGACCTACAAACCACATTTGAGAAGAGGGAATCGTTAAAATTTGAAAGTGTCTTATACCACAACAATACCATTTTGAAGTAATAATTGTATTAACTTAGTATATTTAAAATCGGGCAAAAAGCTTAAGATATAAAAACCCGATAAAAATCGCTTTCTTCGATTAATCAAAAACAGTGGTATTAAAACAAACATATCGTAACACATATCGCGAGATGAGAATTAGGTTCTATCTGACATTTTTGGTTTTTGTGAGATAATATATTTGAAATTTACATTTGCAAGCTTTAAAAGGTATTTGCCTAGCTTTTCTCAATATATTACAAGTTATTCAAAAGATTCCACTTTCATTTGTTTTTTAAATTTCTTTTGCTTCATTTTTTTGGCGAACTTAAAACGTCGATATCGCGAAATGATCAAAATGTCAGTTAGAACCTCGCAATTCTCAGCTTACGACATATTAGCAAGACTTTCTATGATCACAGGAATAATTACCTGTGCTAAAAGACGTATAAGGAAATATGAAATCATTGATGGACCCTTTGGCATCGGTTTGTAGATGAAGGGTAATGGAATTTCCCGTAGATATTGTTTGTGGGTAGTCAATGTAGAAACCGCACTGCTTATTTGAATTAATCACCGTTGAAGAATCCCAGTTGTCGACCGTCGTGAATTTGGAGAGTATCAACACAGTCTTCCAATTCATCGCTCTCCACATCAAATACAACCCACGTCAACAGTATTTGTCGGTCAGAGGAGGTTTGGAGAGTGACCCAGCAGTCCACGTTGATGCCGTATTTTGTATTATTGGAATCCGTACCTGATTCCATAACACCTCCGCTTTCACCAATATCCAAAACGCGTCCACATAACGATTCGAAATACTCTGAAAAAGAATACAGGATACGATAAACAATACACATTATCATACCTAGGATATTACAGTTTAATGTCCGTGCCATCGGTTTGTCTTACTCTTCATTTAATTTTAACTAGGGTGTACTACAATATGACGGATGCTGACTGTTGTTAGTAGTAACAAGGCTCGGGACCACAAATACCACACATGAAACATGTGGTATTTTGTGGAATATGGTCATTACAATATCTACAATGCATTTTGTGGTATTTGTGTTTATGTCATCTTATCATTGACATATCAATTAAGTGTGGTACAGTGTGGCTTATCGTAGAGTTTGTGTTGTTTATTTACTGTTTTATTTTGTTGTTTAATGAAGTTACTCTAATTTGAATATAGGTATCTTCATCTAACTCCTAAGCATATACCACAATTATAAAACCACAATCACATTTGAGGTAGTTTTGTGGGTCTATGGACGTGCTAGTACGATGAGAGTTGTGGTATATGATATTGTGAGACCTTGGAAGATCCTCAAAATTGCCCGCTGCCTTTAGGAATTTTTATCAAATATAGCGAAAAGGCCGTCACATCCATACCCAACAACCTTCTAAAAGGCTGACACAAAGCTCCGAAGCTCTTAAGTAAGTAATCATACATTCCCGGTCTAGTACCGTCTAAAATGGTAACCATCATATTAGGTACGGCAGTGGATATGGGCTTGTAATGTGGCATTATCACTTCTACTACTGTGGGAGAGCATCCGATCGCCGAGCGGTTAGGGTGCTTGCCCCCCTGGCGCAAATTTACCATCAAAAATTCCCGGTTCGAATCCCGGTGGGGTCGTGGCACTTGCTGGGCTTTGTTCGGGTACTATCAATTCCTGGATTTGATCTGTTACCAGCTATTTATTAAATACAGAATACCGCTCCCTCCATGGTTCATCACTTGGATTGGGCCAAATGGATCATGAAAGCTCCCGTCCTTCGGAGGGGACGTTAAGGCCGTCGTTCCCGTGTACAGAGAGCTACAACTGTACATGTACAGTCGCAGTCAGTGTCGAATAGAGTAGGTGTAAACCCTGACTGTTCCCAATCCGCCCCAGCCTCATTAGCGGGCCATTTAGGAAGAGTCGTCCCTATCACATGGATACACGCGCCCCGGATCAGCACACAGGCTGAACAAATCCATGACAACCACACAAGCCATTACCAATGACTTGTTGGATTCGAGCAAAAAAAAAAAAATCTACTATCAAAACCGCAATTTGATTCCCACGAGACTTGTGGTCAGTATTGCAAGTGCCAGGCTTAGTAGAGACACGACACACATAAATCCGAACGTTAACCGTTAAACTAAAATTTCGCGGTTATCGGCCTTCGCGCTCATCACGTTATTCAAAGAATATAAGCTGCGGACCGCTCCCAAAAACCGTAATATTTTACTGACACACATAGCTAGCTGGCAGCCAACCACTGGCCGGTTGACGATTTAGAGGAAGCGCTAAGCGCGTGTCATAGTTGGGTCATTTGAGGCAATTCCGTTCCGTGGAGAGGCAGTGGATTGGTCTTCCTCTGATGTTAATTAACACATTTAGCGGGGTGCCCCTCAAAGTGTGGGCGGAATCCAGGAGGGGGAAATTCATAATACAGGTTAAAAATGCAAAATGCATATTACTTTAAAAAGGTCAAAGTGTTCATCTTGTACAAGGCTTTAAAAAATGGTATAGTTTGTACTACCTCCAAGGTATGGTTACGTGAGTTACAAGAACAAAATTCGTCAACTTCAAAGGGCATCACCAAAGGTTAAATCTTTAATCTTTGCACCGTTTCTCTAAAATGGTCTCAATTGTTAACCTTTCCCGGGATCACAACATTAGTTGACACTCTCATTTTGTATTTGTTTTTCGAGATAATGACAACCTCGACAAACAAGTTCAACCCCATTGACCTCTTTGATCTCCAAATTAAAAAAAAATGTCGATGGTGCAAAACTGTTTTTGTTGACAGTCCTGCTGAGGAAGATTGAACAATTTGAGCCCATTTTTGAAGATATCGGAGCAATACTTATGATTACCTTTCCGAAGACTTTGACATTTGACGATTTGGTCTTAGATCTCCATAACCGTAGTGTAAGTAGCACACTATAGACCCTTTTAATCCTGGTAACAGACGAAAACTGTGTTACCATTTACAGCAGTGCCAAGCATTTTTTATTTTGACCCCTGTATTAGAATTTTTTCCCCCTCCTGGATCCGCCCACACTTTCACGAGGGCACCCCGGTCAATTTGTTCATTAACCTTCAGCGAAGACCACAGCCCCTGAAATTATGCCTGTCTTCTCCACGGTCACGTTGGCTCCAAATACACCCCAAAAAAAAAGAAAAAAGACGACCCAATAAAGCTGTTTTTACACCGTTCTTACTATTTACAATTCATTGGTGTATTAAATACTATTTTACTTAAAAGCATTGATAACTTACATTATCCTTCATATTGTAAACTACGTTAACACCCAATTGTGACGGTGTTCGAAATTTCAGCCGATTGGATTATAGGGCTACTGACGGAATCTGACCATACCTATGGGAAAATTAACATCGGTCGATTATACAGCAGATGAGCAGGACCCAGGTCCAACTCACCTCGTTTCACACCCCTCACTGCAGAAAAGGTTTGACAACCCTTTGTAGTTAGTATGGACCCTTCATATCGACTGTATGTGGTTACACAGGGATCAACTTTTAAAATCTCCAATTCAGATCATGTGTTGAAATGTATGCCATATTGTCGTCTAGTCATAAGGATTCCAAAATAAGTTTGTACCATGACCATAGTGGTTTTTGGAGTTTTAGGGTAAATGGCTAAAATGGTAAAAAAATGGGTAATGTAATGATGTAATTTATGTGAATCTGATTTGATTGACATGCATTAAGGTTTATGTTAATGCATGATAATGTTGTACATAAATACCTATTTTACTGTATTATGAAATGGGAATCTAGCTGCGAGTAGTTATATACTGTCACTGGATGACTGAGGGCCAGCAGTATAACCCAATGAAGCTATACAGTAGATTATAGCAGTGTCAATCTACAATAATGGTAGATGTTTCTTACATAGTGCCAGGATTTATAATACTTTTGAGACCGCCGGAGCTGAAAGCTAATTAACCTGTCTGCTGTCATCTTATAAGCCAGAAGCGCTTCAGTTTTGGAATCAAAAGGCGATTCCGTATGGTCCTAAATGAAAACATTAGCGACAGACTAGGTGGTAGAATACCTGGATTGTATTGTAATATTATTGTCGTCGAGGGAAAACCCGTCGTCTTGAACTGCTAGACAAATTACCTTCAGGACTGTGAAGATTCGCATGGAATATACCATGGATATTTATTGAACTTAGTGCGCTGTCATTTTGGAGTCTTTGGCCTGTAAGTACATACCATCGTGAACTGCAACGCTTTTCAAACATACACTAGTGAACTCTTACGTTCAGAATCTTACTATGTGTGTAATTTTAATATTTGCAATAGTGTTTTTGGACATACAAATTCCTGGAACCAAACGATTAACCATCATTAAAAAACATCTCCTGTATATTATCAAATTCAGATCACGTGTGCACAGGCTCCTTATAATGTGTGTTTGAACAGTTAATTTCTGACCTTTGACATCCACGAAGACGTCATAACAACGTGCAAAATATTTTTTGCAGGCTTTGAGGAGATGAACAATTGACCCATATTTTAAAGAAACTCGGAGCAGATTTAAAGATTTAACCTTGGTGATACCTTTGACATTGGATGATTTTTGTCTTATAACTCCCCATTCCATATGTTGTACTTAGTACAATCTTCTATACCTTTTTATCCTTGTAACACGCGAACACTTTAGTTACGTTTTTTTAAAGCACTCCAAAGCATTTTTCGATTTTACACCCCTGTAGTGTATTATGAATTTTGTCCTCCTCCTGGATTTCCGCCCGCCACTTTCACGCGGCAAACCCCCGCTAATTTGTTATTAACCTTTACCGAAGACATCCACTGAAAATGATCTATGGCTCTTCCACGTTCTTGCCGAACTGCTCCCAAACTTAGCCTGTAGTCATGGCTACCTTTCGAAATCGTCAACAGAAAGATGCCAACGGCCGCTAAACAAACGCACCCTTCATCGCGATGATCAGTTGCACGCCTTAGTATTGTGATGCGTGAACGCCCATGCCAGATACTCCTGCAAATGAGACAAATACAACTTTCATAACATGTTTAATCAAAACACACGGCTCTCTCTCTCAACAAGTGAAGTAGTAGTAAAACAACACAGAAAACACTTCAAGCTTAAAAAACAACTGAAATTCAATTGAGGTCTCTACGACTTAAATAATTTATTTAATCATTGACATGATAGGTGTCCATGTTTATACTCAAGCAGGGCCACTTACCAGAACGTGTGGAACAGTGCACTCACTAACCTGATAACGTTGGATAGAAAACATCATCAATTGAAGTGTCGATTCAATGGTCAAAGTCGTCGATGGTAAACCACAGTATGCGGTGTTCTGTACGTGCTTCAATGCATGCATACAATAATTGATTACCCGCTCATTCACCCTGTTGGTCCATGGTACCTCAGCGCTTGTATCTAATATCCGCTTCACTTCGCGTCACGTCGCGCGCGTCGCGTCGCGTCACGTCACTTAAATTTACTGACGGACGTCGCTTTGGATGTTTCCCCTCGTTATTGAGTTATATTTATTATAATTGTGCTTTTCTTCCTTGTTAGACTAATTACTGTTGGTTAGTGAAATATCAAGCTTTTCGCGCGTCACAAACCGCGACGTGTGTTTTCCGTGTTTACCTGAACTCATTTTGAAACCCAATACCAGGCCCGTCTCCCAGGCGCAACCAACACAAACAATGAAGTTCCTTAAATACACGTAAAAATATACCACTTTTCCTCTCTTTTGGCGTCCCTCGTGACAATTATAATTTTCCCAGGGAGTGAATATAACCCTTTTCAAAATATTTCCTTTTTTTGATTAAAAACTCATTTATCGGGGCCCCGGCTCGAATATAAAAGGAACGGGTATGTGCGGCCGACAAATAAACACTGGGGGTCTTGCAGCCGAGGAAAGGCAGACACAGAAACCGGAGGTTATTGTCGTAGATCCCCAAAAAGGAGGATCAAACATGAAGACCAGGAAAAAACTGGCGAAACACTGAAGGAATTGTCAATTGTCAATTCCTTGTAAAATGTTAAACAAATTCAAAAACTTTCCAATAAGTTTAGATTTCGGGGGAAAATTCCAACATTCTAGTCAGTCAAGGGGTCTTTAAGTGACTGATCAATAATTGATTGACAAGGGGGCCATTGGTGTGACAGCAAAATAAAAGGATCTTTGCGTGAGAGCGCGTTGAAAAAAGCATGGTCAATATGTGGCCACACCTGCCCGTCATCTCAGCCGATATCAGTACGTGAGTCCCCCTCGGTCTAATATTGGGGGCCGCTCGGCATACAAAACGCCCCCAATATTTCAGCCTACAATTATCTCCCCCGGGGGGGGGGGGTGGGGGATAGGGCCTATATATTGACATATGACGGGTAATTGCGGAGGGACTTTCAAGTAGGGGGAGGGGGCATTCGCTAAGGAACTTTAAGGAAAAAAATGGCGGTCATTTGGTGAGGGGGATGCAAAACTGGGGGTCAATCATGAGCCTCTCACACTTTGTGCAAAAAGGGTCGTCAGGCAACATATATTGAAGTGACGGGGATGTGCTGATGGGACTTTCAAAGTAAGGGGTGCATTCGCTAAGGAACTTTAAGGAAAAAATAGGCGGTCATTTGGTGAGGATGATGCAAAACTTGGGTCAAAATCAATGAGCCTCTACAACTTTGTGGTGCAAAAAGTGGGTGCATTAGCAACATATGCTGGAAGTTCCATCATGCACTGAGGGGCTTTCGTGAGAGCAATAAACTACAAAGAAGGGGGTCATCGTGACATTTGAATAAAAATGTGATTCTCAAGTGATAGTAAAGGGGGGTCTTTCATGTTGACAGGTTATAATATAATAACAATATCTTCATTTAAAAACACGGTTAAACATGATCAATACATTGTTTCCTTCCACATTTCCGTGTACAAAGTTATGATATGTTAAATGATATAAAAGCATAATATATATGACTATATTGGATAACTCTACAATTAAATACAACACCAAGAAATGTTAACGCAACATGGGGCACAGGTTAAAAAATAATTCCCTTTAAACCATTGAACAATGAACACACCCCATCCACACACACCCACACACACACTCACACAACCAACACACACCCACACACACCACACACCTCCACCACCCAACCTCAGACACACCACCACACACACTTCAACATACTGCAGCACACACACAAACAAAGTTCTGATACATATTAAATGGTATAAAAGCATAATATAGACCTAATTGTTAAAAACTACAATTAATTAAATTTACAGTGTTGCCCGCACATATCCGCCACCCCTATTTTTAGGGGTTTCCCCCCCCCCGGGCATCTTATACTATCCCCAAAAATCGAATTTACATATTGTGCTATCGGATTACTCTAATTATTATATAATCTAACGTTCTCACTAAACCAATCACCATGGTCGTCCAATTGGGGAAGAGGACATTACCCCCTCTCCCACTTTTTGAAGGGTGTGATATACAATTGGCAGACATCTATTGTGTAATATCTTTCATGCGTCCAGCAAATTATGGATAGAACCCCTATCCTCAAGCTGGCAGCCCGATTTCATGTATAATGGCTTTCAGATTTCATTGTGTGTGTAAGCCCACCCATTCAGCCAATGTATCACTGATAGTGTCACTTCCTGTGTCTGTAATTCATTGTTTCTGCCCGTTTGCGAATAGTTTTTTTAGCTTTTTTTTGCAATACCAATGCTCCGTGCAACGCGTGGCATCATTAATGATTCGAAACATGAACTTTATTATGATAGTCATGATAAATAAATTTTTCCCCTTTTTGGCGTGTAATATTTAACTAATGAGGAATGGGTTTTCCCTCGCTCAAGTTGGGTCCTTCGAAGAAGCCCTTGTAGAACATTTCAAACATATGGGGCCGATTCTCACTTCGGTACTGTGGCATGTGGTGCGGGAAATATTGCTCGGCAATTTTCCACGGGGTAAGCCTATGTCACAGACCTGCTAAAGACATTCTAAATTGGTATTGCTTGAGGTGAGCTCGTCCCCCTGTTAGGGGCGCACCAATTGACTTCAAAGGGGGGGGGGGCAGAAGTCCGAGCGGGGTAATTGTTTTTTATTATTAAAACAGATAATAAAATTAATAAAATTATAATTTGATCCGGAGAGTTTGAAGCTTTGCGCCCTTTTTATTTTTTTTTTTCATTATTAGAAAGAGGGGAAACTGTGTTTCTTGCCTATGTAGTGATTTTTGTTTATTTTCAAATCCACCTCCCCCCTCTTTCAAATTAAATGGTGGTCCCTCTTTCAAATTAAATTTTGTGTCCCAGTTTAAATATTTGTCAATACGTCTTTAAAATAAGTTCTTACACATAACCAATTTTAACGCGAGTTTGAGTACAAACTTTTTTTATTTGATCAGACTGATTTGTTAGGGTGTGGTGGTGAACTCGTCCATTCTGCATATTTTTAAAACTTGATATTTTTGCACTTGCTCTACTTTTCGACAAAGCGGAGGAAGACCACATTACCATTATTACTCCGCACCGCGACGTAACGCGAACGCGACGCGACGCGCTGTGACGTGACGCGTATATTAGATGCAAAAGCGCCTCGGCTATTCAGCACACATAGAACCTATAGAACTTCTTTTGTGTGACTTAACGTGGTGATCCGAGCTTTAGTCCACCTCAATCTACAGGATGACCTAACATATTGCTCCGAAGGTTTTCTTGCTGTAACGTGCTGTACAAACCCTCCCAAACAACCTATCAAAAGGTAGAAAAAAGAATAATGGCAAGACAAATGTGGCTTAAATTGCATAAACCTAGATGCTATTTTTTTGCCTATATATGGTTATTAATTCAACATATTAAATCGTTTTATTGAAATGTTTATTTTTTTAACAACATATTAACTCTTGTTTCATTAACCTGTTTATGGTTATGCTTTCAAAATGTGTTGTAAATTGATACTTAAAGGGAAGTGCGTGATAATGTTCAAGATGGCTGCCCTTTTTGACGCCAAATTTTAAAATTTATCCAGCCAAAATCGAATGATGGACAAGTGTCTTGTTGTTGTTCAATTTCTTCATCTGTCAGTAGTTCTGAAACTCCTCTGTATAGGGTCCGGTCGTTATGGTAAGGGATCTCTAGCTTGTGTATTAAATGAAATGTTCATCACGGTTTGGTGTTATTCTGAACCGTTTTGCCAAGTAGAGAGCTAAGTCTTGAAACCCTGTGTTAAGGCCCTCCTCAGCTGATTCACCTCTGATTCCTATAGGGTCCTCAAGCCTCCCAGGCAGCAGTATGGTTGGTTTTCAATATTAGGTGTGCAGCCTTTATTGCTTCTGCCCTTGGTCTTAACATGTTCCCCCAAGCAACCATGGTTAAGCATCATCAGTGAGCCTTAGCAGCATCAGTTTTGCTGGCACCTCTAATGGATTGTATGGTGTTTCTGTAGTTCTTCTCTAGCTTTGTAGACTTTGTCATTTGAGGCAAAGGCAGTAGTCGTATTCTTCCAGCCGAGTAGTATCTCAGTGCATTATTTTTTGTTTGGCTGTTGTAGAGGATAGCATAATACTGCACGGCCGTTTTTTGTCAACAAGCTTGTCCAACAATAGTGTTGAACTTGTTATGTGCTTCTATACAGAATACTGCTCACAAAGCTTGTATTTCCCAGCATAAACCTTTCCGACAGTCGCTTGTTTCATTGATCTCTGGGAGGAAACTTATCTGCCCCTACAAGAGATAATTATATGAACAGACTTAACAACTTCAAAGTTTGTAGGCTCTGTTAATCTACTTCTTTCTGACGCGATGTAGTCCGCAGCTGGAAAGTTTTCTCAGGACCGGTGTATCCACAGTCTACTGCTTGATTTTGGAATCTGGTTTTAGGTGCAATAAGGTTAATTGGTTCCATGAAGTCCTTCATGTACAACCCTTTCTGTTGGTTTCGTTTGTTTGCAGTGAACATCGTGTCTTCAGGCCCATGGCTTAGCTTTCTAATCTCCAGGGATGTATGATTATGGACTGGAACATTGGTGGTCGTTTGGAAGTTCACGGTCAAAATGAGGGACAGAGGGGTTGTCCCTTCCACTCTGGCGATTACGCAGAATGTGCCTCGGGATAGACCCGCTTTCAAACTGGCTTGTATCCCAATTACCCTTTTGTGCTGCTGTTCGTCTACCTATTACCCGCTATTCCAATTTTCTCCTGCTATCCTCACTTTTTTCACACTTTGCAGAGTATGCGCGCAAACATTTTGAACAAATTATAGTTTCATGGCAGCAATTTCGGGCAATTGAACTCTGTACGAGAGGCACTTCCTATTTTTTACCTCATGTGGCACCCCTTTAAAGTTCATACTGTAACATTTTATCTGATGAACCCTACTTTTCACCTGGCTGAGGCTCATCTAACCATCACTTCAGATAGGGTGTGCCCCCCCCCCCCCGCACTACTAATTTTTAGTTATCTATTGCCCAGTATGTTGAATTAATACTATCTAATAATAAATTGCTAAATAAAAGATCGTCCATAGGAATTGTAGTCTGACAAACCATCTAGAATGCAAACGAATTTGGTGGGAAAACTGCGGCCAATCTTGAATATGAACCATCTTTCCCACTCTTAATATATCAATTGCAAGTGCTACCCATTTTTGCAGGCATAGGCATGCATAACATAGTTCAAATAATAACAGAAATTGAAATTTTTCCCTAAACAATGCATTTATGATCTACACACATTTTTGTCGAAATATGTGGCAAATAACGTCCACGTAATATAAATGCAATTAAGCTTGTCCCAGGCTTCCCTTTTTCTCCCTTTTTGATATGTTGTTTGGGAGAGCTTTACTACTAGTTACAGCAGAAAAAACCTGTAGACTTTTGTCTATGTGGTACCAGTAATTTGTTTTCAAGATTTGAGTGGACTACTTCCCAATTAGGACCGACCTGTCCAGGATGGCAATCCGAACCTGAGTTTTTTTAGTTTAGCATGTTCAATGTAATTTTTCACACTGTGCCATTTTAAATATATTAAAAATTTTGAAATTGGAGGCGCTCTTCAAATGTTCTGTAGTGCTTATGGCAATGAAGTAAAAAAACAAAATTGGCCGCTGGGATTAAACAGACCCAAACATACACAAACACACAACAACATAAAAATTAAAAAAGCCCAAAAATAAAAAAAATAAATAATTTTAATCCAAAAAGGGATCACTCCAATCGTGGATTTTGGGTTTTCCTCCTACGGAAGTCATTTTATTAAACCGAAATTCCTATCCCAAATTGCCCCGATGTAAAACGAGTAAATCAACTAAAGCGCATATTATATATCTATGGTGTTTTTGTTTCATACGGGGTCTTTTTCTGTCTAACTGTGCGAAAACCGTTTGTTGTATACATAATTTTACCATTAACGAGACCTCCTTTGATTGCCTGGTGAATTTTTGCGCCACAAAATGTGCGCGTAGTTTAAGGAGGCGCACTAAACCACGAGAGTGCATGGAGTGACACATATCCGCGTCTTTCCACCCAAGGGAATTAAGGAATTCTAAATGACTTTTCCCTCGTGTTCGCGTCCACATTTTGCGGTTCCGTTTTTCTGAATTTCCAATTAAAAATTCTGTTTCTCTCTTCTTCTTTTCTTCTTTCTTCTTCTCCCTTTTTTCCTCAAACAATTGTTGTTGGAGTAACCCTTCTTCCTAAACTTTTTTTCCCGTGTCCATTTAGATTTTTTCCCATTTCTCTGATGGCCCTATTCGAGTGTTGGCGTTGAGTAGAAATCACAGATGTGCCGAATTTAACAGTACAATAATGGGTTCAAATTAACCTCATTCATATACCATAATGCAAATCGTATTGTATATGTTGCCCATAAAGTTTGCATTTTTCAGACCCAATCTTAAAACGTATTTCTATTTAACACTCAATAATCAATTAGAGTAGAGTGTAATATTACATAATGAATCTCCACACCTAGGTGAAGTGAATCCATGCAGAATTTGAATACTAACAATGTCTTTTGTGGAGCTATAAAAGATAAAAAGGCCAGACTCTGTTTTTTGTTCCTTTTCCCTGCTCCAATCCTGTGTGTAAGTGGAAACTAGCACCCTTTTGCAGAGTTTAAATGTATATATATACCCGTTAACACAAAAACTGACACATAAGTTCCCTAGGCTATCCCTCGTCCACCGAAACTGCTTGCACTCGATGGTCATGGTACAAACAAGCCAAAGTCATTGATTTCCTCGGAATTTCGCAGAGTACGGTCTGTAAAATCCCTCAGATTATCATCGAGAGGTGGGTCATTTTGAGGCAAGAAAATCCCAGGACGACCACGATTGGACTACAAGACGAGATGATCGCCAACTGCTTAATCTTTGCCGTAGAGCCCCGGAAACCAACGAGCCCGTCTTCGTCGTTTTGAGAAGATGTTGAATCAATGTTTCCCGCCATTTGTAAATCGAGATTGCTTCCACATGGTTACCACAAGACAATGACCAAAATGTCCCACGCCTAACCGTTCACCACAGAGTTGCCTGACATCGCGGGGCTAGGGAGCACGAAGATTACAGCTCGGACACTGGCGCCATGTGTCCTTTACGGACGAGAGCCGCTACATCCTTGACGATCAAGATTGAAGACAAATGGTTCGTCGATTACGTGGTGAGATCCTTTGAGAATGACTGTATTCAGGAATGGTGTGTTTGAACATTGTTCCAATTTCAGTAGGGGAGTCTTAGCCAAGTCGGTAATTACCGAGGAAAAGTTCTCAGCTCAATAATTGCCAAGGCATTCAACATAATGTTTCCTCACCGGATTCGACCTGCCGTCGACAAACTACGGTGAAGTAATTAAATTGGCTTCAGTGAAGGAAGGAAGGAGAGACACAGTTTGCACATATTGACCTCAGAAGGATCATGAAGTGGGGGGCCAAGGCTAGGAAGCTTACCATGCCATAATATCTTTCATCGATTTCAGAAAGGTCTTTGACACAAATTACAGAGGCAAAATGCTCCAAATACTGAAGGCGTCCGGAATCCCACACCAATTGTGGATGCTATGAATTTGTATAAAACCAAGAGCTAAGGTGACAATCATCCCAGATTGAGCAACTGATCTGGTTTGACATCCAGACTGCCGTCCTCAGGGAGACACCTTGCTCCATATCTGTTTGTGGTGGTACTGTACTATGCACTTCACTTCGTATAGCAATAGATGGCCGGGAAGAGACACGGGATTCCCATCTTGAGAAGAAGAGGAGTATAATAGCGACACTAACTGGCTTAGACTTCTGTGTGCTGACAAAAAAAAAAAAACGATATTTCTTACTATCTTAGGAAATCTAACAAGCCAATATCTGCTTCCTAAAAGTAGAACAGTGAGAGCGAATTTGGACTCAAAATCAATGCTTCTAAAATAAGTCATGTTCATTTAATCACCAAAATACTACCATGATGACCATGTTGACTTCTAAGTATTTAGGTGCTTGGATGTCTAGTACAGAGAAAGATTCAAACCCGTAAGCCGCTTCCTGAAAACATGTACGCTTAAATAAGGTCTATAGCATTCTCCCAAGACTGTGGCACTTTAAATTGAAACTTTTTGGCAGCACTGTTAAATCAGCACTCACATATGGATGTGGGGCTACGAAAATGAAAAAAATGTGAAATATAGTCCAAATAGATCATTATCGTTTTCATGAAATTCTAAATGAAAAGGTTGATTCTACACCTGATAGCTCTGACCCTAATATTCTTGTCGCTCCATATCAGCATAACATCATCTACCCTGAATGAAGTAAACTATGTCCTTCGATTACCAAAATCACTGCGTTTAGGCATACCTCCCATGGTATAACAACACAATCCATAGTGCGAGGTGTGAAAGGCGTAGACTGGAATAAAATGGAAGAAAAGTCGGTCAGAAGATGGAGAATGCTTCTGGCTGCAAAAAGAACTGGTTGGCATGCTCATCACTGGATCTAAAATCAGGTTTTTCTCTGATAAGTGTGCCTCCCTTCTACTCTCAACAATTGTTGCCGCACTATCATGGTCTTCTTATAAGCCAACTAAGACTGCATGATTTCAATTCGAAGGGCGACGAGTTTGCTAACAAGTTCTTTCATTTTTCAGTCAGACAGTTACACGTCCGTACTGATGTGGTAAGTAGTATTTAACGACACATCAACACACAGTGTAACTTGTCATTAAGGAAATCACTTGGTGTGTGCTTACACTAACCAATCCTCAGGGCTTAAACAACACACGCACTGTTTGAACGCCTTGTATACGTGAATTTTTTGTGTCTGAAAGTACCCATTTAGAATTGAGGCTGTAAAAAATTCTTTTGCTTTCTAGTAATCAAAATACTTTTTCTGTTAACGTTTAGAGAAGAAAATCCCAGGTTTAGAAGCAGGGGGAAACCTGAGTACCCGGAGCAAACCTGCGAGGCCGAGTATGGACTGAAACCAAACGCACAGAAATCGCAGGCCCTCCGAGGTTCGAACATGGGACCACACACTGTTAAAATGTTCCTAATTTTTACAAGACTGTTTACCTTAATTACGGTAAACCCCGATTATTCAATATCTTCACGCTTTGTACTTATACTTACATAAAATTACAATTTGGAAGCAGAAAAATGTAAATAACAGTGAATATAAAATATACTACAACATTATTGGGAAAAAAAAGGTCAGTATTTAAAAATTTGTTGTTTCTGGCCGTTATTATAGTTTTTCGTGATCTCACGTCTTTTGTAACGTAGTTTGTCTTTAATGTAAGAATACGAACTATGAAAATCGTTTTACCTATAATGTGTTAAATAACGTTGTAAGTTACGTCCCCTTAAAAAATGCAAAATCTATTTCCCTATCATTTTTAAAACTAGTTTTAAAAACTCTTTTTCCCCTTTTTGTATTATATTTAGTTTATTTTTGACAAAAGTGTACACACAATAATTTTAATTTTAGCATTCGGCTATCAGTAAAGTCAGTAGTTTGGTGGATAGGTTTTAGTATTGTAATCTTAAGGCCCGGTTTCAATCTATGTAAGGTACATAATTAAATCCCATACATCAATCATGGTGACATTAGAATATGTACATTACCATATCAACACAAAGTGTATGAACAACTGGTTTAAATGCTTTATTTCTGCATGTTTTCTTTGTGTATTGCCTTTTTTTCTCCAAAATTGTTTGCGTGAAATATAACTTTTTACAACCACGTGGTAACGTAAATACAAGTTTGTATGGCCCATAGCTAACAACGTGAAAATTGCAGGATTGCAATAACGTTTTAATCTTTAATATTGTTTTAACAGTCAAAAAACAACACAACGTGAAGAGGTATATTACGGCGTTATTTTACGTTCCCTGCAATGGTTGCGTATTTTTACGGCTCCAGTTATTTTACGTTCTTCTGCATGTAGTGAGATCCAGCTGCCAGTCAAAATCCTGTTTTTTACAGGTATTGTTTACAGTGTGCAAAAAGAACTGGTTGGCCTTTCTCATCACTGGATCTAAAATCAGGGTTTTTCTCGATAAGTGTGATCTCTTCTAATTCTAAAAATGGTTTCGCAACTATGCAAATTGTCTTCTTAATAAGCCACTAAGCAAGAGGTCTATTATAATAGAGAGGCAAAACGTTCGGCGTCAATCTTAAAATTCATCGTCTCCTCGCATGTTTTAAAAACCGACCACAAAGAAAACATAGAGTAAACACATAAGAAAGCAATGGCTGCCTCAACTTCTTCCACATACTGTGGGTGCCGCTTTGCATTACAACCTAATCGGAGTGATACAAATTGATGTTGTTTTTAGAGGTGGCCATTGGTGTAATAATAGTGCACTGGATCATTGTGCTCAATACCTCTTTTTTTCCCAAAATGCAATGCGCGCTTAGGGTGAAAAGATGGTATTATTGAGGCTGTTTATTTAAATCAAGACACTGACGTGGTCATTTCATTCGTTGTTTTGCCATAAGGTAGACACATTTAACCACCCAATCCCACCCAACATCCACCTGATATTTTGCCGATTGTTTGATCGAATGGACATTATGGTGTATACAAGCACCCAAACTAATATTATTCAGTGCAATATTCCAACATTTCAGCGCCCAGCACGGAACTGGTTTTGATGGGCTTCACCCTTGGTATTTTTTTAACTACACCTCAATACACAGTGTAACTTGTCCATATAGAAATCACTTGGTGTGTGCTAGTAACTAACCAATCAGCAGGGATAACAAACACACGCACTGTTGAACCCATTGCATAAGTGAATTTTATGTCTGAAAGTGAAATCGCGGCCCGACCGAGGGTCAAACTGGGAACCGCACAGTGGTGGCTAAGCGAGGGAAGCTGACGCTAACCCCGACCCCGTAATGATGATTGATGTGCAATGTAACTGTCCATGCATCTTGATGATTACTGTTTCTCACTCTATTTTTCCTGATTTCAAGCTATTTGAAAGCGATGATGTTGCAGAGATATTAGTCAATGCCTACCAAAATATGTACCTTGGACTCTATATCTTTTTGGCTTGTGAAAAGAACTTGGATATCTTTGTTCCTCTTATTACTAAAATCGTCAATACATCCCTTTCTAGTGGGAAAAAACATTCTGGAGTGTTGCCAGTGGAATATAGAAGTGTACAAGATAAACCTATGTAGGCCTCTAATGGAACCCTGCGGTAGGGAGTACCTCATGACATGATTTGAAGAAAAGTTACTATCAATTGAGACTTTTGTGACACGGTCTTTAAGGTAGGTAGAAAACCATGATTTAACTCTGTTCCTAATGTAGTTTCTAGTCTTTGCAGCAGTATGCCATGGTCAACTGTGTCGAAGGCAGCAGACATGTCAAGAAGGGCCATGAGAACAGCTTTATTGTTAACAAGGGGTTGTAGCAGATCAGTTTCACCTTGAGGAGAGCTGTCTCCGTACTGTGGTGACCCCTGTACGAATTGAGATTGATCTTTTTTACCATTTTTGTCAATTTTTACCCTCTAACTACAAACGCAATGGTCTTTAGTGGTACAAACTATACATTTTTGGAATCCTTATGATAGATGGGCAATATGGCATACATTCAACAGGATTGGGGCATTTTAAAAAATTGACCCCTGTGTAAACTTAAATTTCCCCCCGATTGAAAAGTGATACCACAATTGAGAGTACTACCTACCTTGAATTGATGTAGAGGGTCCATACTAACTACCAAATGTGTCAAACCTTTTCTGTAGTGGGAGGTAACGAACTCTTAAATAAGGCCCCTATGATATTCTGCCCCTCCTCTATATCATACATCATACTAAAATAGAGGGGGTGTATTTGCTTATTATTAATCATCACTTTATTGAAACCAATTTAAACATATAAACAATAAAGGAATAACAATGAGCCTAGGACAGACCTTATTACTGGTCACGCAGGCGAAAGAACTTAGATAAGCTCACAATCCTTACAAATTCGCATTTACAAATTAACAAATACACAGGTCAAATTCTAAAATATTACACTTCTCCCAGGTTGCCTCATTTTTGGCATGATAAATGGCAAACGAGGAGATGACGGAAAGTTTTGTCAAATTATCTCTGAATGATTTAAATGGATAGGGATTTAACAGCATAGTGGAAAGGTCTTTTAACCTCTTTTTGCAGGTTTTCTGTCAGAAGTGGAAGCCACGTGACCCTATCTCACCGCAAAGTATGTCACTTCGAAATGATTATCCTGGGTGTCGGAATTAAAGGAGCATATTTATTCGACTTATAAATATGGGCATTATTGATGCCAAGTTCAAAAGGGACCGAAAGTTCCAAAATTATGAGTTTACGAAGATTCTTCCAAAAAATACAAAGATCCGGTATAAGATTGGTTGGGGAACATTGCATGGGGATAGTTGTGCCTGAGGAAAAACCTGGAAGACTTGGCATATCGTGAGTGAGTTTAGGAGGATTCACCGATTTGAAAACTCCAGCCAGAGCAACATTGAGAATGTTGTTATGGACGCCAGGTGTAACGCCCTTGGCAAGGAATGTCTTACAGCAGTTGAGAACATGGTTCAAAGTTTCTCTATTTTGAAATGCCTGCAGTTACTCGTGCTGGACTTTCCCATCTATGAAGATTAATCCTGGTATGGACACAGTCAGTGATTGAATTTACAGAAATTTATATAATAGGTGAATTAAAGCTATTGCACTGCGCCATGGGAAATTGAGCTTTCATTAGCTCATACTTAGTGTATTCATGGAAGAAAGAGATAGAGATAAGAAGGAAGCACATCAACCACTTTGTTTTGACCAATCCATCTGCCGCCCTATAATTGCAAATATTATTCATGTCCTCACAAGTGGCCCTTTCGAGATAATCCTAATCCAATTTTCTAGTCGGGAACCCATGCTCGTTCCAAAAAGAGGACTATCTGCAAATGCGGGACTACCGCTAGGGGTATCAAATTCACAATAATCAAGTTCTAGTGCCGCTAGGGTACAAATTCAGTTGTGACTGGTTCAATGATACAAATAGGAAAAACTAACCTAAACATATCAGCAAATTAACCCTAAGTGTTTTTTTTTCTTGCAGTAGCACAAGTGTCATTTTTTATATTGGCTATTTTAAATATGTATCTTTTTCATGTATTGAGAACAGGTCCCGCCAAGGGGTATAATCCTCACTGCAAAATTATCTTCAATCTTCAATCAATCTTTATTGTTCGTCATAGAATACAGCAAAACAATATGATAAATATAATTATGTAAATTGATGGCGTAGTACAGTGTGAAACATTAATTGTTACAATATTAATCAAAAATATTTTGCATAAAGTAAAGATGGTAATAATACATTATAAGTGGAATTTCAAAAGAGAGTATATAACTGGATAATATACTAGTGGGAAAATATATTAAAACAATAGCACAGTAAGGTGTCATATTACGCGTTACCTTGAGGTGTATATTTCACTGAATAAATTAGTATTAATTTCACCAAAACCTGGTCCCATTAGGAGCCAGGTATATTCTAACTGAAAAATTGGTCCCGTTAGGGGTCACTTTCAGAAACCCCTGGAACGAGCATGGGTGCCCAACGAAAATCCAAAGACGCCCCCCCCCCCGTCAATACGTTCAAATTTAGTCAAACTATCATCCTTTTTTCTCATACTGGGCAGTCTTGGGCACTAAGCTGAACACATAACGATGTACAAACACTTCGTTTTTAACGAAAACGGCAACACATACAACACCGGTGACAGCCGGAAATGTTGTAATATGCAATCTACTTTTACACTTTTACGTGTTCATATAATTTTTTTATAGATTTTTCAAAAAATTCTCCAGTAAAGATTGCTCGCCGATCATCGATTGCGGCAGAGGGATTACGATCAAAGGTCGCTGTTGAATCCCTTCCTTTTGTGCGGATGAATGAAATAAACAGATCAAAATCGGATGGTGGAAGTCATGTGCTTCCTTCTTATCTCTTTCTTCCATGGTTGGACTATTACCCATACTACTTCTTGTGCAGTTTGTTCCATGAATAACATACAAGTGGAATCTGGTATACGGGAACTCCTTTTTCTGGTAGAGTAGCTCACAGCTATTATGCTTTGGAATATATTGTTTATGCTTTTCTTTTCTATTTTATGCACCCTCGATGGAGAAATTGTTTAAAATGAACCCCCCCCCCCCCCAAGAACGGGAAAAATGTTTTAAGCCGGAAATATGAAATATCCTAATGCAACAAGAACCTTAATTATTTTGCTCACCTGTAGGAGAGGTGACATTTTGGACCATTTAAACCATAACTGAACATGCCGCCAAATTGGAACAGTGACTGTTTTTTTCTTCCCATTTCGGGTTCTTTCTTTAACCGAAATGATCATTCTGACCTGCTGATTAAACCTAACCCCCCCAAATTAAAATAAATATTCAACTGCGCTACAATGCCAAAAAGCTTTCATAAAAAGCTTTGGATATCATTCTCTCATCCTCTCTGGTCATTTTAGCGAAAAAATGTGAAGATAGTACTTCACAAGTGGTTAGGGTATGCCGTCAAAGTCGAAGGGTAAGGGGGTGGTTGCCACCGAGGAAATTTATGGTGCTTTTTTGAAAATATTATGCACAGTTTAACTCTAAAACTCTTGTTTATAGAAAATTAGCCATTTGTCATCATTTCGAGCTGAAAACCCAGTGAAAATCCGATATTCCTAACTTTTTTGCAAAATTGGATTTTCGCCTATAGATTTTCTGTGGAAAATGCCAATTTGCAGGACTTGATGACGTCATTCTGACGCCATACTAGGTATGTTGGTACTTATTTTGATATCAATGAAAAGAGGAGGACCATAGCTATCCACTGAAAACATTGGGTGCTTTATAGAATGCGTTCTTAGTATTTTTTATTTTTTGTTGAGAAGGAAGGCATTTTGACTCAATTATGGATTTTTGGGACAATTTTGATTTTTTTTGGCCAATTTGACCCCAGAATATGCAAATTGAAATGGCTAACACTCAATCCGCTCATTTGTGTTCCCTTGGGATGTAAACGCACATGTCCTGATGAAACAGCTTGAGAAAAGAAGGCAATATTATTGATTTACCTATTTTTGGACTATTTTGACCTTTTTTGGCCATTTTGACCCCAAAATTTATAAATTGGAATGGCTTCCATTATATTCACTTAAATATGACTCCTTTGAAGGTAAATGGACATGTTCTGATAGATTATTTTAAGAAAGGAATGCATTTCGACTGATTTACCTATTTTTGGACAATTTTGACCTTTTTTGGACATTTTGACCCAAAAAATTATAAATTGGAATGACTTCCATTATATTCACTTAAATATGACTCCTTTGAAGGTAAATGGACATATTATGATAGATTATTTGAAAAAAGGAATTTATTTCGACTGATTTACCTATTTTTGGACAATTTTGACCTTTTTTGGCCATTTTTTACCCTAAAATTAAAAAATTATAATGGCCAACACCCCATACGCTATTGTATGTCCCATGAGGTTGCAAATCCACATGGTTGGATGTTTGTAACAAATTACGCCGTCAAAACTTTTTCTGAGCACTTTTTGCTGTGATGGCCGGCCGTCTAGTTATCAATGCACATCATCATAATAAGTCTCTTTCCCGTTCTTGTGGGGGAAAGGGGTTGTATAATAAAAATTCGATTTTCCATTGAAGCCTACACTTAAAATCCTGTAAAAGTGCCATTTTCTTCAAAATTTCGTGTTTTTCAAAGTTCGGATCAGAAAACTTTACAGTCAGTCCCCAGCTATGCAGAAATCGGTTCTCTGTGTTTGTAATTATGCATGACTGGTCACTGGTGCTTCCAAGCATAGCAGTGTTGTGAATATTCATACATTTTGAACAACATTTTAAAAATCAAAATTACGAACGACTAGTTTCGTCTTAAACCAACAAATTCATCTTCAGGTTATTTGAACTTTTAATTACATGTAGATTATTTTGTTGTTAACTTTAACAGCCTACAGACCCTATTTGGGAAGTTTTTAATAACACGTTTAACAACACGTTGTAAAATATTATCTTTAGTTGTTTATAATATTTTACTGTGCCAAACCTTGCTTACCACACATTATATACTACTATGGACCGGTTCATAGATAAGCACATCCTTCATCTTCAAAACAATTCATTAATTTTATTGATATGATTATTAAAACAAGAATGGGGTAGCAACTAGTCTCGTGAAAATTAAAATAGCATTGTAAATTAACTAGGATGTGCTTGTGTTACTGCTTTTCTATTGACTAACACACAAGCAGGCCAGGTGAACCAAGTCTAATCAAGCATGCCAAGGCTTCACCTGTTTCAAACACGCGCGCAATTGTGTGCACTGACCGCAGGCGAGTCTTATTGAACACCGTGCAAAAGTACACGAAGAAACGTAGTGTAATCGAAAATTTTCGAATGTTTTATAGAGTTTGGGTAAACAATTTTGGATGTGTATGAATGTATTTACCCTAATGAAAGTAGCGCCAACAGATGGCTTGCTGTTTGATCTCAACATAAGTTGCAAAATGATTCACTTGTTAGTAAAACAACAGGGTAGATGGAAAGAAGGCATTTTCTGACTTCCTTTAAAAGGGTACATTTTAAAATTGTCATTTTTTTTTTGGTTCGAATAAACATAGCGGATGTCATTTTTTTCTGGACTATACGATTAGGTGTATTTGATCATTCAAAATCATTAAAAAAATATTCAAAACCAAATCATATAATTACTTCAAACCCCTCACCATGTTTGAGTCTCGAATCGCCCTAAAAGTTGTGATCTTCCCATGTCCATGATTGGACTAAACTCTCTGTCAAGTAAACTGGATTCATGAAAACAGAATCGGTCGAATGACTTCTTATCGACTACCTAAGCGACTGCCTGTTTTACATTTAAAGTTATCTGATTTGGTGAAAATTTTGTACCATTATACAAGTTTAACACAAATGTTAAAATTGAGGGCCCTTCTCTCTGCTTATCCTGCCAGTCCTTTCAAGATTGACATCATTTTTAATGGAAATGAAAAAAAAACATTAACCCCATTACCTTAAATTGTACAGTGTGTTACATGCCTACGTAAACACTATTTAGCTTTTAACCCTCATGGTACCCTTTTAAAATGGCCTCTAACTATCCTGGACCCCTTAGCACATAGTGAAATTGGTCTTATTTTCATTTAAAACATCCTATTTCTTTACACCAAAATAACATAAGATCATAAAGATAAAAAACCTTTATTCAATTATCCAAATAATTTTGTGAAGTCTTTTATTTCATTATTTTTGTTCTATATTTGATCGTGAGCTTCAAGTGGATGACGTGTTTCTCGATCATTTTCGTTATCTGAATTATGGATACCTTCAAAAGACGATCAATCGCAAATTGCATGCTATTACGTGAACTTGGCTGACTGCAACAGAACCTATTATGGGAAAGGGTTTCTTCCTAATCATGTTAATATGCCATCTTATGTGATCTCTCTGATTTGATGCTTTGCAGCTGCCAAATTCCCAACTTCTGTTCAAATTGTATTTTTTTCATCAAGTTTCATTAATTATGACATTAATGGACATAACAGCGTCATATCTTCACTCACCCAATTGGTCCTGTCTACTGTCGAGAAATTTGTTTGACTGTCACTGTCCGAGAGAAGCTGAGAGAGTAGACAGGGGAGATGCCTTGACCTGACCCATCTGACACCTTTTTTGTCTGACCCACTTATGAATTCGAACCTCAAGCGGAAAACATTGGTAATGTTATTTTTTATGTACATGCCCGTACATGCACTGTGGAATTAGTTCAGGTCAATCAAGTCCATAGGTTATGTGTCATCAAATAAACGTGCCGTGCGCACAGCTAAAGCCCCCATTAAAACATGTGGTTTTAATACATGGTACTAGCGAGGGATTTGTTTTTTTCGCCGGTTTTGGGGAAACCAACCCTAAACAACGGTAGCTATATACGGTAGTAGAGAAACTGTTGTATGAAGGTTTCTGAAAAGTTGTAAGCGGGAAAATAAAGTTGCGAGTGTCCGCTGCGAACCGCAAACAGCACACCAGCCGACCGCAATGTCAACACAAGCAGGCGACAAGCATGATAAGCCCGCCGTTCGCAGTCCCACCCCGCCACACGGTTGTCAAGAAGGTACCCTTGACACAGAGAACCTGGAAGACGTGGCACAGTGATGTGGCAAAATTATGCCGATAATTGCCAATCTTGAACGGCGCAGAAGCCAACTACCAGATAGCTCTCTTTTTGCATGCAATAGGGCCACAAGCGCTAAAATCTACAACGATTGGTTTCGCCGAGGACGAGCACAAAACGGTGGTATACGATCATTAAGAATTTAGCCATAGGCGACTTAAATTGAGACGTTTATGACGTTTATGTGTTCAATAAGCGAGAGACCAGGCACCCGGAGAAACTTTTGAAGCATATGTGTCAGCGCTGAGAACCCTAGCTCAACTTGTAACCGTTTTGTAGTTGCCCCCTCGCTGACTCTCTGATAAGAGATAGAGTTGTTGTGGGTATCCTTGACAACAACATACGCAAAACTCTTTGCTGAACGCAAGCTGACATTGAATGAATGTATAGATATCTGTAAAAGCGCGAGACAACGCACAACACAGATGAAAGCTTTTTCGCGATACGCACACAGCCCTGACAGCGGTACACAAGTGAGGTCTAAGCCAGCTAAGACCCAGAGCAGTCAAGCGAATGCACAAGCACAATCTACAAGACGCAACAAGCCACTCCAAACAACACTCATAACAACATACATATAGAGTGTATGTTTTGTGGACAGACGCATATCAGAGACAATCTCAGTGGTCCGGCATACAAGAAAACTTGTAAAGCATGTGGCGGTAAGGACCACTTCGCAGTAGTTTGCAAACTAACTCACAAGTATACACATTGAAAGGAAAGACAATTTCAACAACGTGACACAAGTACTGACACAAGCACAGACTACATCGGTTTAATCGAGAATATTGAGAATGCAACAACCTTCCAACTTTCTCAAGCTTCCGATGTTTAAACAAGTCCGTGCTTGATCCACATGCAACATGTAGGCTCAAACTTAGGAATCCTAAGAACCAGAAGAAGTACTCTGTGGAATTCAAAGTAGTTAAGGAGGACTTAACCCCTCTTCTGATAGCCAGAGCCATTCAGGCGATGAACTTAATCACCGTGAATGAGGATAACTTCGTACGCATAGCCGCATTGAAAACAACACAACAAGACCCACCACTACCAGAAGAAAGTATGCTGAGGTCTCAACTCTGAACTTGGACGGATTCCGGGTGAAGCCCATCTAGATGTACGCCTTACGTAGAACCCACAATTCTACCACCAGACGCCTCCCTCATGCATTCAACCCAAGGTGAGGCAGACTTGATCGTCTAGTGCAGATGGAAGCATAACACCATAAAGCCCAACTCATGGGTTATCAGCTTCGTCGTGGCAGAAAAAAAGAACGGGGACTTAAGAAATTTGGCATCGACCCCGAAGCCCTCTCAACCGCGCACTTAATATAGCTCACTACCAACTCCCAGTGTTGGATGACATTCTGCCCAATCTTGCAAGAATGCCAATAGTTTTCTCAAAACTTGACTTGTCATCCAGCCTTCTGGCAGATTGGCCCGTGAACAGGAATCCACCGACTTGACTACTTTCACACCCCATTTGGGGCCGCTATAATGGCTGAACTCCCATTTGGCCACAAGTGCATTCTTCAGAGATTTTTCAGTATCGCATCCATGAATCCCTGGAGGTTTGCCCTTGTTATCTGTTGTGGCGCATGACTTGGAGTCACATACGGTAAAGGACCAAGATCAAGAACTGCACGCGCGGACCATGACAACAACCTAATAAGAATTACTCATCCATTGTACGGAACAGCACATTATTTAACATATCAAATCGTCTTCCGGGTGCAGATAGATCCCTTCCTAGGACAACTAGTGACTACCCAGGATGAAACCCATCCTGCGAAAGTCGCAGCACGTTGTGGATAATGCCGACTCCCACAGATTGTACAGGCATACAGCGCTGTAGGCTTTAGTCAAACTACCCTCACTGCATTTTCTCCCGAGTTTATCAGAAGTATTGGAAACCTATGAGACACTGACACGACCAGATGGTCGATGGCATTGGGGACTTTCCCCAGTAAGACAGCCCTAAACAAAATCAAGCAATGGTCACCTAAGCTTCTGTCCTAAGCATACTATGATCCCCAAGAACCACAGTATCCAGGTGATTGCCAGCAACAAAGGGTCATTGGCACAGTACTACTTCAGAATAAGCTTAAAATCGCGTACGCAGTAGAGCCCTTACAAGACACCGAGGGTCTCTACGCAACCATCGCGAAGAAATGTAAGCCGTGGGACTTCTCATGAAGATCCACAGTAACCATTTGGAGTTGACACCAAGGTCACAGCGACCTAAGCCATTAGAAATGATTGTTAAGAAGCCCTGGTGAAAGCACCTAAGCGAACTGCAAGGAATGCTTCCCTTCCTTATACCGAAATAACGACTTTGATATACCATCAAGCCGGCAGGAACATGCAGCTCGCGTACTACTCTCCAGACCTACATCAACGACTCTGGAGGGACTCAAAACAACCAGTCCCTTTGGCATAAGTCAACCATGGTAACTTTACTTGCCCATATCGGAGGAACGTCTCGATCAATCCGCAAAGCCGGAACAAATGAATCGTTTGTCAGCTACTGAAAAGACAAATTCCTCCAAGGCTGGCCAGAACACGAGATTTGCTTCCTGAGCAAATCACCCTATACTTTAGCTACAGGGATGAAACTAGCAGTTTCATGTACGTGAATGATTTTCAGAGGTGGACAAGTTGTCATACCCCAAAGTTACGACATGACATGAAAGCCAAGATTCACTCATCACACCTCGGAACAGATGGTTGTCTTCGTATAGCCCGCGACTCTGCTTTTCTTGTCCCAATTCCGGGAAATCAGCACTACATTTCAACATGTGAACGTGTGCGGGACTTATGAGAACAGTCAGCAGAAAGAACTCTCATGACCCGTGAACTCCTCCCAACCCAAGACCCTGAACAGCTAGGAAACATTACCTATTCTCCGTGGAATGGAAAGAGTTTCTCATAACTGTTGACATGTACATACAGCAACTTCTGGG
The DNA here is from genome assembly GCA_023653785.1 of Ophioderma brevispina. Taxonomy (NCBI): domain Eukaryota; kingdom Metazoa; phylum Echinodermata; class Ophiuroidea; order Amphilepidida; family Ophiodermatidae; genus Ophioderma; species Ophioderma brevispina. The sequence goes on along the minus strand of JAMKCH010027965.1, from coordinate 25,472 downwards.
AAATAGATCTCCGACCAGATACTCTAGCACAACAGAGACCATCAAGAACTCAAGAAATTTGCACGCTATGGAAGTCCTACTCAACTTGTGAGCGAGCACGGTCCCGTAGACACAACGCATTTGTGGGATTTTCGCCAAGCCTGGATTTTTAACACCTTTGTAGTAGTCCGGGAAATAGCCAAGCAACTGCAAAGCAAGTCTCCGTCCAAGACCGCAAATCGCATCCTCACAAAACCGACAAAGCGGAACAGACCTCATATCGCACTACGTTGAGCACCCGCAACAAACACCACCACGCAAGGACTGAACCACAACCCGGCCCAAGACTCATGAACCGTCGAACCCCGCAAACACTCCTCCCGACATCCGCCGAACGTTAAAAACCTGAATCAATGGACGAGACTGACAACAGGAACGCCGGTCGACAAGCAAGCAAGCAATCTTTACAAGTCAGCATGGATTGAATACCTTTGCAGAGGGCGACGTTTGGGTAAAATGATCGCCCTCGTCCCCGGACAGACATGGGACACTAAAGCTGTGGTGTCAAAGACTCGAGTGAGAGTCTTATTTTAGAAACACCTACACACCTATCGGCGCAACAGAGTACACCTCAAAAAGACTTCAGAACCAACCCCACAACAGACAGACAAAAGACAAGAACAAAAACATACAGATAATAACAGAACTCAGCAGACAACTCAGATCATCAGACCAAAGATAACAGAGAGTGGAACAAGACTAAGTCATCAGCAGGAACCAGACAACACAGACTACAACTGCAACAACCCAGCATAGCAAATGACCACCTCTCACCACCAAATCGGGGAGAAAAATAAAACCCCCTCTTATTTGTCAGATTACGTCCATAACTCCAAAAGGGTCAAAGAAACTAATTGCCCACCTTTTGTTGGAAGTTTTCACAAAGTTTTATTTTGAAAACAATAGAGAAAGAGAATCTTAAACTTAAGATCATTTCATTGCATGACAAGACACTTTTGTAAAATTTGGAACTTACAAAATCAGTGAAATGGCCACTGTTGAAGCATTAAGTGAAACTTTTTGTTCTTGCATCTCAGATGACACTGAGAATATCTTTATGTATTTAAAAAACAACTGGTTGTAAATAACAATAATTTTCACATGTGGTGTTCAGTAAAAAGATATTATAGCTAAAGGACCTATATTTAATTTGAAGCTCAGTATCAAGACACAGAACATCTTTGAACTCACAAGGTGCAAAAAGCACTTTTATGAAAAATTGGAACATTAACTCATTTAAGATGAAAATTCGTGAAAGGACACTTGATTGGTGAACGGTCTCAAAAAGTCATGATACGTCATAATTTGAACTGATTTAACTGAGAATGTAAACAACACATGGCAAGAGAAGCATGTTTTTAAATTTAGTGTGATAAGAAAATCCAGTTTCTTTGGTTTTTGGAATCAAACTGTTTTAAAAAAAAACCACAACTTTTGTTAAAGGAAACACATTTGGCAAGTGTTTTCACATAGTTTTGAAGTAGACCTTTGGTAGTCAGTCAATTCTTCATGCAAAATTTAATAGTGTTCAGTGCATGGGAACAGATGTTTGCATGTATTTGAATTTTAACCACTTTAGAACTCTCGTAGAAAATTGACAGTAAACATCTCCAAAAGAAGGGGGATGTAATGTATTGTTTATGTACATCACCGTAACACGCACTGTGAACACTTCAGGTCAGTCCAGGTCATAGGGTTATGTGTCATCAATAACGTGCCGTGTTCACAGCTAAATGTCACCATTAACATGTGTTTATTAATACATTGTGCTTTATTCCTGAAGGGTTTCCGAATTCATAAGTGTGTCAGAAAATATGGTCAGATGGTCAGGTTACGGAGCTCCCAGTATCAAGTCGTCGTGTTAGTGCAAGAAGGTTGTAAAGTGCAATAGCTGCCAATTTGTCCAAATCCCATTAAACATACTATTATCCAAGTCCTTGGTCATTGACTCTGAAATGTTTTTTTCAGGTGACACAGTCCCCCGAAGGAAAGGAATGTATTTAGTGGAGTTGTCCTACTAATGGCAGCACACAAATGTATCACATGGCAGCTGTAACTTACGATCTTAGTGGCCCTGTAACTAATTTGTTGTGCTTTAATCAAGTTTTTTCCTCCCACTAAGAGGCCGAAGAAAGAAGTTTTTGTGATTAGATTTGTTGCTAGAGATTTCTTTATGGTTTCAACATCTTATGTCACAATATGTTTAGAAAGTTTATATACTAGTGTAAAACACGAATTTCAATTCAACACATTTGTACGGTACTCAAAATGCCAATCGTACAGTTGGTGTGAATAGACAAAATAATAGATGGTTCAAAACGGACCTGTTTTCAGCGATCATTGTAACAACACCAAACACCTTTTCATTTTTGCTACCACCCGTAATATACTCGTTAACTTTTTTGCTTGCAAGAAATGTGCAAGGCGCGGAAATCGTGATATTCCACATTTTCAAAGATTACACTCACAAGGATGGATTAACCCGACGCTATCACACACACTCCCTAATTTAACACATAAGGCCCGTAGTCCAAAAAGGTGTTTAAGCTAACGGCTTAGTTAAACGAACGTTTATCGCTCAAATAGTGAGGAGATGTGGACATTTTTTTCAAACTCCTGTAAAGCATAAATGTTGTCATATTAATAAGAACCACTAAAAGTTATACGTTCTGTTAACAAACTAACACGTATATTACTTTGAAAACATATAACCTTTTCATATTTTTTTTAATGAATTCTGACTTATCCCCCTCACTACTTCAAAGATACACAATTGTTAGTTTTAACGATTGTAATAGCACATCTTTTTGAATACGGCCATTATGTACTGAAATGGCGTCTGTTTAGCCTCTTTGCTTGGATGAGTATAGTAAGATATTGACATCATGTTGACAAACAACAAGTTAGCAACTGTTCTACTGACATATTAGAGGATCATTACAGGCATTCAATAGCCTTATCAGCCTATTGAGCGCGCAATTTAAAAGCACAAGCCGTGCAGTGCTACCCGCACTACTGCCGGACGACCAAGGGGGTGAAGCCATTCAAACCCAGTCGGCCTTGCGGGGCGCTGGCATTTTGAGTATTGCACGGAATAATTATTAGTTTTTGGGTGCTTGTATACACACTATAAATGTCATTCGATACACACAATCCGGCACAATATCAGTTGTTTGGATGTTGGTGCTATTGGGTGGTTAATTTGTCCTACCATGGCCACACAACGAATGAAATACACGTCAGTCGTCTTGATTTAACTAAACCGCCTCAATAATACATCTTTTCACCTAAGCGCGCCCAAGCACCTAAGCGAGTGAATATCTGAGCACAATGAGCACAATGATCCAGTACACTATTATTACACCTTGTCCCCCTCTAACACATACATCAATTTGTATCATACCGATTAGTGTATATGCAAAGCGGCACCCACAGTAATGTGGAAGAGCGGAGGCAGCCCATGCTTTCTATTGGTGGTACTCTATAGTTTTTCTTGGTGGTCGCAAAACATGGCGAGACGATGAATTTCTAAGATGACGTAACGTTTTTGCCTCTCTATCTATTAGAACGCTCTTTGTGGCCGGACGTGCTTTTGTTCGTTGCCTGGCGTTGACGTCCACATGTCACCTCATCTATAGTTATATCAAACATTGATGGACATTTATCCATTACAGTTCACAAATTTCCAAGATAAAAAAGTCAAAATATAATAAATATACATTGTATACGACCAAACGACAAATATATCAACCTTCGCCTAGACAGAAATAAAGTATGTCGGTAACGGTGCACTAACTGTAAAAGTAACCATGTACATCTTAACCTCTGTCTTAATCCTAGGCTAAATGTAACTATAAACCCTAACCCACGGCACTGAACTTAAGCTTGATAAACATACCTTTAATCCGTATAAAAGCCTACACCGAACCCAGAGTACCGTTGCCGACCATGTATAGACATTAACAATTGTCGGGATACTTACTCTTTTTCTTCATAAAAATTGCACGTGCATGTTTAAAAAAGTATACTGTTTTCAGATAACTTATAGGGGACTCCACTACAAGTTCCATTAGAACCAAGAAAAAAATAAACACTGTCCGAAATTGTGGGCGGTGTTTACATTTTAAAGAAAATCACTGATTGGGAAGTAAAAAAAAATAATATGTACACTGTTAAAAATAAACCTGTAAAAAAACAGGAATTTGACTGGCAGCTGGGACTCACAACGTGCAGAACGTAAAATAACTGGAGCCGTTAAAATACGAAACCATTGTAGGGAACGTAAAATAACGGCGTAAAATCTCAGCTTCAACGTTATTGTTGGTTTTTGACTTGTTTATACAATATTAAGAACTAAAACGTTATTACAATCCTCTGACCAAATTTTCACGTTGTAGCTATTACATCATACAAACGTTGTATTTACGTTACCACATGGTTGTAAAAAAGTTCTATTTCAGGCAAACAATTTTGAGAAAAAAGGCAATAAACAAAGGGAAAACGTGAAGAAATAAAAACTTAAACCAGTTCATAATCTTTGTTTTATATGGTAATGTATACATTCTAATGTCACCAATTACTTAATCATCATATGAATAAACTTAATACATGTACCTTACATAGATTCGAACCAGGACCTTAAGATTACAAGTCCTAAACCTTATCCACTACACTACATGATTTTACTAATAACAGATTCTAAAATTAAATATATGTGTTTACTACTTTTTTTCAAATTAAACTAAATATAATACAAAAAGGAGGAAAAGAGTTTTTAAAACTAGTTTTAAAAATGATAGGGAAAATAAGATTTTGCATTTTTTTAATGACGTTACTTACGACGTTATTTAACACATTTTATAGGTAAAACGATTTTCATAGTTCATATTCTTACATTAAAAACAAGTAAGTTACAAAAGAACGTAATATTACGGAAAATATAATAACGGCCAGCGTATAAATACTACCTTTTTCCAAAATGTGTAGCATTATTTTCTAGCCACTGTTTATTTACATTTTTTCTGCTTCCAAATTGAAATTTTATGTTAGGTGTAGGTAAAAAAGCGTGAAGATTATTGAATAATTGGGGTTTACCGTAATTTAAAAGGTAAAGTCTGGTAAAATTAGGAACATTTTAACAGTGTACCTGTTGTTATAAAGGTTGATTGAGTATCTGTGCTTTGATTTGTCCGTTTAGCACAACGGATTAATGAAAAATAGTGTGGCAATTGTTTTTATCGTTAATAAACCTCCATCTTTCCATAACATTTCACAATATCAACAACATACATGTATATTCACATATGACTTCAACAATTCAAATAAGTTTTAAGTATATTCCACTCATTCAACTTTACATGTATTAAAATAATCGTTTCTTCGATTTTTCGTGCAGTTGGATTAAATTTTGAATCTCTAATTGAAACAAGTAGAAAATAGGAATAAAGCATTGTGTTTCATTATATATCATTCTTGATTTATAAACCGAATATGATGCCAAAATTATTAAACGTTTATTAAATTATATGCGTTTTCTTCAATGTACCAACCACGTACTATCTTATCTAAGCTTACTTCAAAGCAACATTTCTTCAAGGCGAATATACAATCTTTTAAACTGATTCCAAAATAAAATATTTCTAGAACACTATACAATACAATGAAATGATCATATTAATCTTCAGTACATTTACAAAAGTTGCATTCAACTGTTACAGACAGTTTCCATTTGCAAAGATTTTCTTGCAGAGAATAAGATTATATAGAAGATCAAATTGGAAGTGACCAATCGCATTCTGAAATCTCTCAACTTAAAACTTAAATATATTATTCCAATTTCTTCCATATTAAATTTATCTTCCCAGTAACTAACTCATATAGGTTCTGTTGTTGTTTGATTCAACAGTTCATAAATATCTTTCGATTTGAGCATAGAAACATGTACTTAATTTGAAGATAAATATCTGAAACTCGACAGTTAGGATACGTCCAAAGAGAGATTTTTGGATCTAGGAATATCGCAAATATCCCATGTTTCACGGCGAGTAAAAAGTTACTTTTTAAGAGAATTTTAGTAAAACCTCACTTTGTACCTAATGTAAGAGAGGGTGTGTGTGTGTGCGTGCGCGTGTGTGATAGTGCGTGTGTTCGCCAGTTTGTTACATTATTAGGCTATGGTGCATGATACAATGTTGGCCTTTTAATTAAATATTCGTGCTCCAGACCTGGGGATTACTTATTACCTTCACTAAAATTAAAACAATATTATTTTAACCTGCAAAAGTTTTGTCCCCACATGAAAGGGGCTAATGATACTCAATAGTACATGGGGAATTAAATGTAATTAATGTTTTGGTTTAGTTTTTTTCATATACAATTTTTACACCAATGTTTTTCTAATACAGAATTTCATGGAGAATCTGAAAATCATGGGTGGCATTATTTAAAATGTGTTCTTGGGTGTTTTATAAGGGGGTAAAATTTGTACAGGAGTAAACAAAAGTGTTTAAATTGTTTTAAAATTTATACCAACCTGTTCGTTTGCTCATAAGGTTTCTAAAAAGGTATAGTTTTGCCATATTTATGACCTATTGTTTTAGTACAGTAGGCTCAAGAAAGTTCAAGGTCATTATTTATAGAATGGTCCGATTTGGTTGAAACTGGTTTTAAATCGTTCATTGGGTCATACTAAATAAGAAAATGTATATAGATTTTGTGTTTCATCTTTCTAAGTGAGACTTTTACAGGTATGACTAGTGGTCTCTCATAGACCCTGTGGACCACGGCCATAGTTGCCCTCTTAATTATCATCAAAACGTCATTGACAACGCGAATTGTATATTATTCGGCTTCTATATCATAGGCGTAAATCCCGGGGGGGTGATGGGGGATGGGGGGATATATCCCCCAATATTTGATGAGGGGGATGGTCAATACGATCATCCCACCCAAGTTGATGCCCGTTCAGGGGTTTTGGCCAAAAATAAACTCATATTTTAACAGAATAGTTTAAAAACGGCAAATTTTAGCGCGCTTCGACGCGCATTTTGTTTGAAATTACAATTACATAGCGATGTTGCTTCAAAAAAAAACAAAAAACTGGGCAAATATTTTGAGCGCGCTTCGCGGGCACATGTCTAAGTAATGGTCTTTCAGCAAACAATCCGTTCATTCAAATTTTAATATCCCCCATCCCCCCCATGTCGACAAGAAATTTACGCCCCTGTTCTAATAGTAGATGAACAATTGGACACCATTTTTAAAACAAACCGAGGAATCTGAAATTTTACCCCCAGTATGACATTGAACCCGTGTTTACCTCTGAAACCTCTTTCTATAACCGCCGCAGATAGGCCAAACTTAGACCTTTCTGTAATCCTGGAAAGGTACTGAAATGAGGTATACTTTAAAATATCTGTCCCTTTAATTTTTGCCCCTATATAAACCTTGACCCCTAGGAAACACCCAGAGAACACATTTTTAAACAATGACCACCCATGATTTTTGGAATCCTCATACAATTTTGATTTGGAAAAACCTTGGTTGCAAGATTGTATATGAAATGTTCACAAAAATACAGTTCCACATGTACTATACGGGGAAGTGATAACACCTGAGATAGCTTGAACTCCTTTTCACAGTGTGGCAGTACCCCACTGATGAAAAAAATCCGACATGTTAATTAGGTTGATTGTTGAATATCATTGCTCTATTGTTCGCTTCAGATTACGTGTACATATTGGTCACTGCAATTCTGGAAGTAAATTGAGTTGACGTTTTATTATTCATTTTTCTAAATAATGTGCACTCTTTTCATTTGGGGATACAGCTTTTCCTGATTTACATAATATTTTTTTAAAAATTTTAGTGAAGGAAGTAAGTTATCCCCAGTGCTGTAGCACGGAAAGATGGTTAAATCGCAAACGTATCACGGCCTGTAAGAGGTTAGTGATATTAGGCTTTATATGCGTGCGTCGGATGCATGGGCATTCCATTCTGTGTTGGCGGTGGTGGTGGGTTTCCGTGTATTACTGTCGCAGACATGCCAGATGATGAATCCGAATTCTGCTGCTTACAGCATAGGTGATAACACAGGCAGCCACAGCACACGCAAATAAGGATGCCACAAATAACGAGTGCCACAATAATAGCAATAAATACGCCAAGTCCCCATCTCAGGTAAAAACTTACTGCATCACCTAAATGTTACAAACAGAAAATAACAAAACAAGACGACTCCTTAAAAAAGGACAATCTTCTGCATTTAAAGTGCACAAAGTTGTGAATTTATGAAATGAAACACGTTTTTTAGCACAATTTTTAGTTTAAATTTTGTCACAATTACAGTGCAACAGCTTTATAAAGTAATTTTAATGTCAAAACATGCAGGAATTACTATTATAGCTGAGACGAAAATCGTATCTAGTCTATAAATATGAATTCTCACTGCCCACATCAAGTGCAGTATGTGCAAAGTAAACATGCAACATGCCGCGTTCTGTTACCGTTCTCGTACCAGGAACACTCACGATATCAAGGTAAATTAATATTACATTTGGACATACGAAACACTAGAAATGAGTTTTAGGTTGTGCACTCTAACTTTCAATATGTTTAGTGAATTTAGAATGGGTATTCTGGCTCTTATTTTTTACAGTTTCGGATTGCATCCGATAGTAATCCCACTCCCCATTTCCGACCTTTTTTCCAACTCAAAAACCAGGGGGGCTATCATCGGACGACTACGGGGTAGTCTGTATAATGAATTAGTTCAATGCTATCAATTTTAAAATATGCATACAAACAATGTAATTGTTTACCGCAAGTGTATAGTATAACATAGGAAGTATTATTTTAGATATAAATTGCCTATAGAAGTCATTCCACATTAATAGTCCAGCAAGACTTTGCAATCTGGCCCAACCAATCAGAAACATTTTTACATACTGCTACCATAGAGAGTTTGCTGAAGACTAGTCTCATTTCAGACCCATATAGTGCAAGCCTGTTTTACAAATGATGCAAGTAGGGTATATTTATGGAAATATGAGACTCTTACACTCCAAGGACTAGTATCAGTAAAATTATAACAGCTGAACAGTGTAAACAATGCATGTGCTGTACACACACAATTAAGAACTGTGTAGCACTGCATGGGATTTTGGTCAATTCAGGATTAATCTTCTTGGCAGAAGAAAAAAATTCAAACTGCGCCAACCCGTTTCTTAAAATAAGTTTTTTCCAACTCTTAACCTCCCTCCAGTCATGCTACACCCAGGAGTTATTCTTTATGCTCACCAAGTGCCTTGAAATCACTTCCATCCCCGCAGTTGTCATAGAAGTCTAAGATATCGGCAAGTAGTTCGTCAATACAGCGATTATTATCACTCATCGCTGTCACAGGGACCTACAAACCGCATTTAAGAGAAATCGTAGATATTTGAAAGTCACAAAAATACCATTTGAAGTAATAACTATGACGATTTAGCATATTTAAAATAGGCACAAAGTTTAAAATAAATAAACGCAATCTAAAAAGGCCGATGAAAATCTTTTTCCTCGATTAGTTAAAAGGGGGTGTCACGATTTAAGTACATAAAGTTTTCATCTTGATAGAAGGGCTTTCACCCCAACACCCCATCTGTAAAGTTTCGCGTCGATATTTCAATCCGTTTTTATGTGAGCGCTAAAACCACGATTTTAAAAACCCATAGAATACTGTGTAAAATTAGAGGTGGGCTATAGAAGATCAATGTTCAGATCACTTCGAACACAGGTTCATTTGATGACTTTAATCACCCTGATCCCACTTTTGAAGAAAAAAAAATGAAAAAAAGTGCGAAAACCAAGGTGCCCCATCGAAAAATCCAAAATGGCTCCCAAATTGTCAAAAATTTGATTTTTGACCATAACTCAATTATTTTTTGTTCAATTTGCTTAATTTGCATATTTTGGTGTATTAGGAATCATGCTATGCAACTTTCATCTCACCATAGGCTTTCGTTTTCTTGAAAATGCAGTTTTTGCTTAAAATTGAGCTCTGAGGGCGCTTTCCCATAAAATCCTATTGAAACACACCAATGGTGATTTTAACATTCAAAAAGTTGAAAAGAGTTTTATTATGAACACTTGCTGAAAATTTGACTTCCGCGGTGTTTGCAGTTTTAGAACTGTAGGCTTTTTAATGTCATAAATTGCCCTCCATTGAAACCTACACATAAGAAAGTTCGTTGACCCCTGTATATTCCAATGAGAGTGTTTTCATCAAATTTTATATTGCTGCCACGGGGAATTGGTAAGTGTTACACAGCTCTAATCTTCAGGAAATGATAAATCAACAATCAACAATTCTGATGATGGTCCACTGGTTAAAATTTAAAACTTTAGACATGATGTGTACTTTTTTGGGAAAGCGCCCTCGCAGTCCAATTTTAAGCTAAAACTCCAATATCGAGAAAATAAAAAGTCGTGGTGAGATGGAAGTTGCATAGAATGATTTCTTGCAGGCGAAAACATGGGTCTTGCCACAAAAATGAAGGTGATTAAACAAAAGCTTATCAAGTTATGGTTATGACCAAAATTGGGTACATTTTTGCTCATAACTTCTGGGGACGAGGCTATTAGAGATCGGACCATGGCCCTTTAGAAAACAGTACTATTCAAACAAATTAAATGTTGTATAGGTAATGTTAGCAAGATTTTCTATGATCACAGAATAATTACCCATGCTAAAAGACGTATAAGCAAATTCGAACTCATTGAAGAATCCGGTAGCATCAGTTTGTAGATAAAGCGTAAGGGAATTTCCCGTAGATATTGTTTGTGGGTAATCACTGTACAAACCGCACTGCTTATTTGAATTAATCACCGTTGAGGAATCCAAGTTGGCACCATCATGAATTTGGAGACTATCAACACAGCTTCCAAATAGATCGTCCTCCACATCAAATGCTACCCACGTCAACAGTATTTGTCGGTCAGAGGAGGTTTGGAGAGTGACCCAGCAGTCCGCATTATTGCCGTAGTATGTATCAAACCAATCCGTGCCTGAATCCATAACACCTCCGCTTTCACCAATATCCAAAACGCGTCCACATAACGATTCGAAGTACTCTGAAAAAGAACACATACGGAAATCAACAACACATATTATACCACGAAGATTACATTATCGGGATTTCTTTCGAGTCTCCGGGGCCACTTGTATTCAAAGGTTGATTTGATGCGTGAACAAGGACTTACAATATGCATAAAACAAAATACTGTCCAGTAAATAAACAAAAAAAGCCCAAACAAGCGTATTTTGTCCCTGGGTTTTTATTTTTTTTTTTTTTTATTTTTTGCATATCCACAATGAGAAGCTATGCTTGTTTTGATTGAATTTACACTATTTTTGATGATTTTGATCTCATGCAGCTTTATGTAAAAGTATTACATTACCCTAAACACGTATATACCTAAAAACACCCTTTTTTCCCATAATTTGCTGTTTTTGACACCCTAATCAATGTACCCGCGTACATCGCCCGAAAAAGGATCCTTTTTACGCGTCTTTTTTGTTCACGCGTCATATCCGCCTAAATTTTCAATGCAAGTAGCTTCCCGGGTTCGGAATGAATAAGAAATTCTTTCCATCTGTCTGTCGATAAAGTCCGTGTTTCATTTTCGTCCAAAACTAAAGTAAACAGAAGGCTACCACACTAGCACACTGACAGTGTGTTGTCTTTGAATTTGAATACCATTGCTATTGTTATGAAAGCAATATGCCTATGCCAGTGTGGAAGGTGGATTAAGACTGTGACGTCATTGGACCAAACTAGCACAATGCCAGTGTGTTGCATTTGAATTTGAATACCATTGCTATTGATTAACAATGTTTTGTTTTTTTTTTGTAGTTTGGTTGCTTGTGTTTGTGTTGTTTATTGTCAATTGTTTTTATTTCCTTTTGAACTGTTTGACAATTTCCATATGGATATGGATTATTATTTAAAATGCTTGCGGCACTTCGGGGACCTTTCGGGGGAAAATCTGCGCTTGCGCAGCTTTTCTCGTAAAATGGACCTAACCCCTTTTTATTTTGTATCTTTTTTTAAACCCCATTATTGCTTTGCTTTTTGTCAAACTTTCTCTAAATTAACGACCTTTTTATCAAGAAAAATAATCAGCAAAAACTGGGCCTTTTTTCCTTTTGTGGAATTGGGCCTCTTCCTGATCAAAGTGTCATTACCGTCAACAGTCCATTGTATTGGTACTAATATATAGATTATTAATTACTTGAACATTTAATAAATGAAGTGGATATTTTGCTTACCTTCTGCTTTAATTTGGTTAATTTGGAAAATAAAACCACACTTTTAACAAATATGTGCTACAACTTAAAAAACTACTGTAAAACCATCTCCACCCAATTAATTAATGTTGAAATTTGACACTTCAACTGGGTTTCTATAGAAGGTTAGTCTTCTTAAAAGAAAACATTTTCAACACAAAAATGTAAATAAAATGAAGAATAAATAAAAAAAATCAGACGGTAGAGTAGGGAGTCATGTATGTATACCTTGCCTACCGCTTAAATCCACCCTTGAATGTATAATTAGTACTTACCATAATAATAATAATAATAAAATGCATTTATATGGCGCTCTACATAGCACACAGTGCCTTTACTCAAAGTCTGACTCAAAGATTTCGAAATATTATTTTTTTGTGTAATAATGAAAAATAGTCAACTAGAACTAAAGATAGTAACCTAAAATGCACAATTCCGAAATTTGAGATGAATCGGATTTTTCGTTTTGATGCAGTAAACATTTATGTGTAGTATTACGTCCCATAGGATACTGTGTATAACAAAAATTCCGGATCCGGAATTTTATAACAAAGTTGTGATTTTCTATATGAAGGAATTCGATTTAAGCTTAGCAATTTCACACAGTGATTAGTATATGGACAAGCATTATATACATACAAAAAACACAATTTTTTTTTAAATTGAGGGCGCCCTCCTCAGGAAATCTCTGAGTCGGCCTTTAAAATACGATATTAATATACAATATGACATACAGCATAATAAGGAAAACTAACAATTCCAAAATTTACTAAATGTTAAGCATCAGGAAATAAGTATGTTTTCAGGAGCCGCATAAACACACTAGTTGAAGGTGCCTCTCTAATGTTAATGAAAAGCTTGTTTGTTTCAGAGCCTGGGACAAATGACGTTGAATGATCTGTCTCCAAATAGCTCCAAATCTACGCGAGCCTTGGTATGAGGTATAACAAACCAGTACAGCTAAGAGCGTAACCTTCGACTTGTTCCATCACAATTACTGTCTAACACAATATACAAATTTAGACCATCAGTAAGGTATGATGAAGCCGTCCATGAAGAGACTTATACTCATAAAAAGGATAATCTGATACGTTCCTTAACAGGCAACCACCAGTGAAGAGTGATCAAATGTTGTGACGAACTCTGGTCACGACCGCAAGGCGAAACTTTATTTTGCAAGCGCTGGCATGGCTGGGGCTTTTGAGATTTATTTCATTGGCGCCGTATAGCAATGAGTTGGTATAGTCAATGCGGGACAAGATCAAAGATCGCACAATACGGTTGCAAGCAAAGAATTATAAACCTACGAATACGCCATAAATTACGAATATGGTAATTTCCAATAGGTTCAATCTGATTGGACATACTCATGGTAGAATTAAACATAACCCCAATGTTCTTTGCACACATAGATGCAGGAACAGATGTGTCACCCAAATCTAACCGTATTGGAGGTAGAGATTTTTCAAAACACAGGGCGTGGCAAGGACAATAAATTCTGTCTTTTCTTGATTCATCTGCAACATGTTTTTTGACATCAGTGTTATCCAGCTGGAGATATTAGAAGAGAAAGATCGCAATCACCTGGAATCTTTGCATTAAACTCACAAAAAACTGAGTATCATCAGCATAGGAGTGAAAGTTAACATAATGATTCCTAAATAATGTCACCGACTGGATGGGTATACAATCTTGGACCTACAATGGAACCCTGAGGAACAGAGTAGTTGAAGATATGCTGCTTGAACATTTCATTGTTAACCATCACTCGGGTACTACGATCAGTGAGATATGATATAAACCAGGCAAGAGTAGTGTCTGTGATACCAAAATTGGTTTCAAGCCTTTTAATCAAATATCATGGTCAATGGTATTGAAGGCAGCACTCAAGTCAAGCAATACAAGCAAGACAGTCTTATTAGCATCCAAGGCTTGAAGGTTTGAAGGTTAGAAATGACATCATTTCTAACCCGGAGAAGGGCTGTCCCAGTGGAATGGTGAGATTTGTATGCAGATTGCAATGGTTCACCAAGATCATGTTCAGTAACATGCTGTATTACATGACGTAACACGGCCTTCTAAATGTAGATTTTGTTTGTTCATGGATCGATCGAACAATATATTCAACGTTTTGCTTATAAGTACGCGCATCAGGTATGGCGTTTAAACCTTGATAATTGGTACACTAACTCATGCATGTGTCCAGCATAATAGACCTTTTTTTCTAGTTGCACAGTGATTTGCATTAAAGGGACATAATGGCATAAAAAAATATTCGGACACAATGAAATGGATCCTTGCTGAAATCACTTCCACAAATTTGAAAACTATTTGGATGTTTACATTCGAACAGTAAAAACAGCAAGAGTTTGTGGCAGTTCGTGGCAATTCCTGCCACTGAAAATCAAGGTGTTGACATCCCTGCCAGAATTTACAATGTATCTAGCATGTTTTGTGACACAACTCAAAAGCATTCAGACCGGGATTCAGACATTGTACCTCATCAGGCTTATAGTAAGATAATTGATCTGGCAAGTGGAAGGTGGATCAGCCGGGATACATATACAATAGCAATGGTCTATGAGCTGATGACTGCATGATTGCAAGTTTGATAAATGCTGGCAGTAATGTCAGCATCCTTGTCTGAGAAGTGAAGCTTATAAGGAGAATAATATTAGTTACTTTTTCCCTTTTTTTTAAAAAAAATGTACACACGGAAATTGTTTTCAAATGTGTGGAAGTGATTTCAGGAAGGGTCCGTTTCAATATGTCTGAATATTTTTCGCCGAAGGCGTTCTAAGAAGGAATTGGAACCTAATTCGCGCCTACTTGTCAGTGTTGCCATCTTTTAGTGGCGTGTTATATAACCTCCTTCAATGTAATGAATACAAATTAATCCGCCTAATTGGGCGCTTTATTACACGGATACAATTTGGCTCCGCCCCTCCTGCAGATTTTTTGCTTGGACTGATGACGTGTAACCTTAATACATTTATTCATTAGAAGACTATTCCATTTACTCTATGGGTAATGTAAGAACGGAAACTGATATCCTGTCTGTGCAAAATAATATGTGTCGTAAGTTACTGAAATTATGATAGAAACCTAAAATATAGTGATGATTGTACACCGCAAGAGATAACTTAAGAAATACGAGAGGTTGTGGTTTCTCAGAATGCGATAGCACATACAACTTTGTCCGTCCCATTGCTGTAACAGTAAATCTAAGCTCATTATAAATCCAACTCCCTGTCCAACTGCGCTTGCGTCTCGCATAATTAATTTCCAGGTAAGTAACTGGTACAAAATCACACAACAGACGTTGGAACAGCTGCGACCAATATGCAAACAGACGGGCTAAACAGACGGGCCAAACAGGCGGGCCAAATGGACGGACCAAATGGACGGGCAGAAAGCCTACACACTAAAAACAACGTGGTCATTTTCCGTGGTAAGGTGTCAACTATGCACCTTACCCCGAAATAGTGGTCAAATTTTGACCACGAAAATGGTCAAAATTGACCCTTTCGTGGTCAAAATTTGACCACTATTTCGGGGTTAGGTGTATAGTTGACACCTTACCACGGAAAATGACCACGTTGTTTTAGGAGTGTAAAAGACGTATGAAACAGACGCACAAAAATGTTAAACAGACGGGCTCTGGCTTAAAAAGACGGACTATGATTTTAAATAACGGTCGTTTTGTTAATGACTTCATATCAGTATGCCACATACCATAGGGTTCTTTTTTTTCATCTCATTTTTCTTTTACATATTATTACTTAAGCAAACCCCTGGGCCTCATTGAAATAAGCCTGTGGCATGGATTAATGATTATAGGCTGTTTTAATCAACTTTTGTTTTCGTTCTACCTGGATAAATAACATAAACAGGTTTATTTCTCAGTTTTCTACTGTTTATATTTTTATTGGCTGCAATCATAGTAATACTGATAATTAGAAGTGCTTCTTAGAGCATAAACAGCAGGTATCTATGCCCTTTACAAAACAAAAACTATCATCGTGTGTACAACCAACCTGGCCAATGTCATGCCTCAGAGTTTAACAAGAACCCCAAAAAAAACTATGGTCCATAATCACTATCTCCCTTGCGTGGACGTCAGCAAGTTTGAATGATAGCAGGTTAAAGCACAATGCACGTTGACTCCGGTATGACAACCGTAAGTCGTCTGTTGCGGTCAAAGACGGCATTTCTATACACTCACAAAATATCTGACCTAATAGCTGACAGCGCGACATGGACCATAGGTACATAATTGTAATTAAATAAAGTTTCAGCTACTGAGGGCGCTTGTTCTTTTTAAAACAGTTCTGTTCATGCTATTGTGTCCCTTTAATTGGTCCACTCAAGATACATAGTATGCACGTAGATTACGATTGAGTTCGCGAACGGACCTTCAGAACAGTAAACGATCCAGGGTGCAAATGGTTTGGGTTTGTATATAATTATAATAGGGTGTTTGATATTAGAGGTATCGGTGCGCATGGCTACAGAGCGTATAGCTCTGTAAGCCATGGCGCGTATGTTTCAAGGTGGTATTATGTTTGATGAGATTACTTTTGCAGGGGGGAAGTTTCTGGAGCTTTGAGTTATGCCACAGGTAAATTTCACAGAAGCAATGATTGATGTGCACTTCATATTTTTTTCTTAATTTATCATGATATTATTACTAAGAGCTTTGTGAACAAAGGTTTAAGAGATGATTTTTTAAGGTCAAACTGGGACCGAGACTGCCATAGGAAATGCAGGTAGCCCAGTTTCACAAACTACCGTTTGGAAAATCACCAATGCCCCAAATCGAGCAGATCGGTCTACCCTCCCCTGACGAGACAAAGTATAGTCTCACATCTTGATCGATTACGCCCCTGTTTGTGACAACAGAGATACAGACTGCGCTGCTTGGCCGTATTGTAGGTATAAACGGGTAACGAGATGAAAAGTTTGGTATCCACGTGTCAGGTACCAGGTCACGGTCAGGATCCAGTATTCCGTTTGCTTATCGGGGGGGCTGACCGATATATATAAATTCCGAACGTGTTAAAATCAAGGTCTGTACATAAGACCCTCTGCCCAAAGTGCTATTATTTTCTTCCACTGACAAGACACCCGTCTATATGTTAAACAGTAAAAAATTTACCTTTTACCTCCTGATTCAAAAAACAGGACGTACGATGACGATAATCGGTTGTTTTGGTCCAATGTAGGGATTACGACGTCATTTTTACCTGAATGGGTCCCCGAAGCAAAATAACTAAACCAATCAATGCCGTGACGTCATCAAATCTTTATTTTTTCCAAAAATTGGCGTTATTCCCAGATAAAATCCTTTTTAAGATCAAACATCTGATATGGTTCTTTATAATTCCAATTTCAAGGTCCCGCTATGAAGATGAAAAAGATGGGTCAATAAGTCTATAAACTGAAAACAAAGTCAGCCGCCTAAATACCCTTACCGTGGACGGAATGAGCACAGACGGATCCCCGTGTAGTTTTTATAGCAGGCTTACAGCAACTTGCACGCGGCTGCGGGGTTATGCGTCAAGATTAGTTTACTGTTAACAAAATTAGTTTTCAAGGTTGTGTACATTTTCGTTTTCCCTGTGGTATTTCTTGTGATGTTGGGTGGATTGGGCATAGTGTGATGTTGTGTTCGCATCATTCATAAAGTTCTTTTGCGGACCCTATTCTATTCAGGCGAGAGGTTATTTCCTTTATTCAGCAAAATCAATCGGACTCAGTGAGTCGGAGATCACCCAAGGACTATTGTTCAAACTAAAAATGTTGAACAGGTCATTTAATGGGCTTTCACAAATACCATAGGCAATAGCGACCGTGCCATTGTCCACATCCTGCACACGTCGCAGTCAAAATTCATGAATCAAGCCAGTTATCATGCGTTTTTATTAGCATACGAGAATCAATTCCGTGATGCAGGTAAATGTAAGGTTTTACATTTTCGTGGTCTTCGCTTTCTCAAAACAGATAGAGTAGCAGTACACAGGACTTTTTTGTAGCACAGATTCAATTAATGATTGGGGGATGCTTTAAAATTTGTGGGACTTCTATAACGTAAGAGACCACGCTTTTCAAAACTTAAAATTCGCCGTTTTTAATTCGTTGTTTTTAGCCCAAAAATACCCTTTCACGTATATTAGACCAAATTTCTTAGATATGTAATTGACATTTAGCAAAAAATACATGTTTTTATTAATAAATCAGTATTGTTGGACCTCTAATCAGGACATTTTCAGAGCGTTTTCGACCAGTTATTGAGGTCCACAGCGATTGTATTGGTCTTCTCGTGTAAAAAAAATAACGCATGTTGGCGCGACCTCCTAATGGACCTGGAACTTTTATGTGACCTGGATTGAGGCCAACATTTTTGCTGGCTCACATTAAGATTTAATCCGTTCTTTGAGTGAGCAGTTAAGTTAAAGTGAAGTGGTTAGTTGAATTTACATGGAAGAGTGACAAAAGCACAAAGTACATGGGAATGAACATATTTAGTCCACTTACATTTATTGAATTAAACTCAAATGATATCATTCAATTAAATTTATTTTATCTTAATAACCAAATTTGAAGCTTTAATCTACAATGGACCAAAATATTTGCCACTTTATAATGAATTTGTCCACTATATCTTCGGCTTTTAAAATTGATAAAGTTAATATAGATTGTCCCAAGTATGCAAACGGGATATTACATTGATCTCATCATGCGTGTAAAATTGTGTGAACATTAACGCTTGACGGATCAAGCACAATTTACCTCCATTTGCCTACTTGGGGCTTGTATATGAAACGTCCTACCTTGAATTTCGGTATACATGAAGTGACACGGATACAAAAAATCGACTTAACGGCTGATTCAGAGATTCCCGATGAGGGCGCAATCATTTTTTCAACAATCGTGTTTTTTTGTGCATATATAATGCTTGTCCATATAATAATCAATGTGTAAAATAACTATGCTCAAATCGAAAGTCTTCATATAGGAAAATCACCAATTTTGTTTAAAAATCCGGATCCGGATGTCTGTTATACACGGGGGTATCCTATGGCCTGTTATACTTGCACTAAATGTTTACTGCATTGAAAAACGGAAAATCCGATTCATCTCTAACTTCGGAATTAAGACATTTTAGGTGACTATCTTTTTTTCTAGATAAACTATTTTTCATTACATACACAAAAAAAAATTATATTTCGAAATCTCGGAAGTCAGCCTTTAACCCCAATTCAAAACCTTTGGTATGGTGGGTTTTATAAGGTGTGTGGCTAATACTCAATTTTGTGATATTGTATGATGGATGATTTGATCAATATGACATTGAATTGAAGAGTTGGTACATTCTAAGAAACTGTTCAAATGGTTAAATATAGCACCGATTAAGGGCACTGGGGTCGAGGGTAAGGGTAGGTAAAACAAAACGTGGCTGATTTCAGGAATTGTAGCGTTGGACTAGAACCTAAATATCCACAAATCGGTCTCAATTTGTTAATGTAATTGGAAATAGTATAATCATAGTTTGGCCTGAAAATATTTCCTCATTAGATGAATAATGTGCTCTTAAGGCTGACTCAGATATTTCGATATACATATATTTGTTGTTATGTATTAATTAAAAAAAGAAAAACTGGGAGAGGATAGTCACCTAAAATGCTGAAATTCAAAGTTTAAGATGAATCGGATTCTTCGTTTTTGAGGCATAATGTAAACATTTAAGTATAGTTATAATAAACAAGATACTGTGTATAACAGAAATTCCGGATCCGGAATTTTGTTTATGATTTTTTATAATATTATGGACAACGATTTGAGCGTTAGCTATTCCAAACAGTGATTAGTAGTGGACATGCATTACGAATATGCACAAAAACACGATTGTTAGAAAAAGTCAGGGGCGCCATCCTTTGGAAATCATGAGTCAGACTTTAATGTCGGAGACTCACTATATGTTTTTTTGGCAAAATGTACCCGTTCGAAGGTCTACATTTAACTGTGTTTTAAATTTTAGCATTACGGTTGGATTTTGCTTTTATTAAGACCATAAAGTAAAAAAAAAAACCAATTGTTTCCTTTAGAATCAATCAATCAATTCAATGAAATTTATATGCGCAAAAACAAAAATTTGTTCTAGGCGCTGAAACACAAACAGTATATGATAACAAATGAAAGTCACTACTGAAAGCGATTGGAAGAGATGGAATTTGAGAAGAAGTTTGTGAGGGTATGGATGCAGCATTTTTGATGTCATTGAAGAATGTTCCACATTTTTGGACCGGCACAAGAAAAAAGACCGGTCAGCGAAAGATATTCTTTGAGTTCTAAGTCCAAGCCGTGTCGATGAGGTGGAGGAAACGAAGGACATCGGCGAACTGGTTGCAGCTGAAGCATGTCAGATATATAGCTTGGTGTTTGATTGTGAAGTGCTTTGTAAACCAGTACCAGAACTTTAAATTGAATGCGGTTTTATGCAGCCGTGAAGGTCCAATGAGTCAGGTGTGTGGAGTCATATTTACGCTTATTGGTGATAACCATGGCAGAGTTTCTTTGGACATTCTGAAGTCTATTTAACAGAAGAGTTGTTGATGCCAAAGGAGGATGTTGACAAATTAGTCCAAATTATGGAACGTAAAAAGGGTATGAACACGCAGTCTTGGGGTTCTTGGGTGGCATTTTCGCGAGCTTTAGATTTTGCGTAAGTTTTGAAAGTTAGCTGACTGTTATCTGCTTGCACACTGAGCGCCTGACATCGCGAATCAAACATCACCCCGAGATTCTCAGGGTTAGGTTGAACAGTGATGTCAACTCCAGCAACAGAACAGACGACAGGGTTAACATTCTGGCAAGCTGGGCCTGAAAGCGAAAACCATCAACCTTCGGTCTTTTCAGCATTGCGTTTCAAAAAGTTCTGTGACATCCAGTCTTGAATTTCATTGATACAGTCTTCAAGCTTGGAGACAGCAAGTTTAACGCCTTTTCAGCGTTGGACACACAAAAAATAAACTTGCGTGTCATCAGCATATATATGCAACTCAATCCCATACTTTCTGATGATATGTCCGAGAGGAAGAATATAAATGACAAATAGTATAGGACAGAACACCGATACCTGAGGTACTCCGAAAAGGGCAGAAGCTGAGTGGACGAAATTTTGCCATCGATGAGCACACGCTGAGATCTCCCATGTAGGTAGGATTTAAACCATGCAGAGGAACCTCATGGTATACCAAGCAGATCCTCAAGTCGCTTCAACAACACAAGATGGTCTATAGTGTCGAATGCACTACTGAGATCAAGAAGGACAAGGATAGTAACACCTTGTCTCTCCTGGGACCAATGATGTCATATGGACCTTGGAGGGCTGTCTCAGTAATGGGGAATGGTTGTAAGCAGATTGGAAGTGGTTCATGGAGACTTATTTTCAGTATGTAGTTGGTCAACTGCTTGGCGACAACACGTTCAAACACCTTTGATAGAAATGGCAGATTACTGACAGGCCGGTAATTCTTCAGTATGTTGTGGTCCAAAATTAGGCTTTTTGAGCAAAGGTGTAATAACTGCCTCCTTAGGGCACTAGGAACTTACACCTTTCCGAAGGGAAGTATTCAAAGCAGCAGTGATGGATGGCAGAAGAAATCTAACAACTTCTTGATCAACATGATGGAACTGGGTCAAGAATGCAGGATGGACTAGGTGCAGCAGTATTATTTCATGAATTGTTTTTCACTGACTCAGTATAAAGCATTCCAGGAGTGGGACACAGGAGCTGAGGGGAGTATCAACCGCATGGTGAGTCACAGTAAGGTCATCCCTGATGACTTTGATTTTATTTGCAAATAAGAGCAAAGCGATTAGCAAGTTCAACGGCACCATCATTAGTCAGGTACTTCGAAGGCTTTCTGTTCTGAATGATTTCATTGATGATCGGAACATCGACTTAAAGTCATTCCCACAATCAAGAATGTATGGGTAAGAAAGCACATTTGGTGAGCTAAAAATCACTTTGTAGCATCCTGTATTTCCTTGAATTCTGAACTCTCGAGGTGACTTTGTAGCAATCCACAACTTCTTTCAGATTTCGGCGAGTATGTTAGCGGTGCAAAAGAGTCATGGAACCACAGTTGCTTAGACGAAGCACACAGAGATTAGTAACAAGGTGGTGCCATGCTTATCAATGAAGTGTGACAGGAAACAGTTCTACTGACCAACAAGGTCAGCACATTATCAGCACGAGCCGACTCAGATCAGATGAAATAATGTCCTCCTTGAATGCATGTCATCAAGAGAACGGAATTTCCTAGTGAAATAGTTTTCACAAACTGCAGGGGCTTAGTCATACTAAGCTTACAGGTGACAAGATGGTGATCAGATATGAAGATCCCAAGACATTGACATCTTTAATAACATTGTCCGCTCCACGTAAAATCACAACATCGAGAGTATGCCCGTCACGATGCTTGTGACCTTCACAAACTGCTGCAACCAAGAGGAATCCATGAAATCATTGACTTCCGTGTATAGCATCAGTAAAATACAGATGACATTTCAAGTCACCACTACAATGAGACTATAGAATTTTAAATGGAGTACATATGGAACTACTATTTCCTTTTTTCACTAATATATCCTGCTAGCTAAGTGCATTACACTTTTAAAGACATTTATTGAGATGTGCTTAACGACCGGATATTACAAAAATAAAAACTTTACTTTGGTTTAGATCTTTCAATTGTATAACATCTCCATTAAGTTGTTTCTTAAACCCCGTCAAGACATCATCTGATAATAAAGAAATAAAACTGCGACTAACGATATGATTTTTGTATGTTGATTGGATAATGTTGCTGTCTATCGGGCTTGTAAACATACTTGTCTAACTAAACAGAGAATTTCGCTTTTTAGAGTGAATGCAGGTCCCACCCTGAAAGAGTGCAATTTCAAAACTTGAAAAATACTTTTGGGGTTTATTTAAAAAAACAACCTTATCTTTTTTTAACTACATATCTCGTAAGCAATTTTAAGCTATCATACGCATTTTATATATGCACTATCCTTTTTATTTTTTACACACCTTTGACTTTTGTTGCACTACGGAGCCATGTTAAGCATTTATTCTACCCTTTTGATCCAATCGGGCCGACCATACACACGCACAGACGCTTTGTGATTTCACCGCCAACAAGCAATTGGGTGGAGGTAGGACGAATACCAAAGCCATACATGCGGCCGAAATTCAACTCGAACTGTGAATCTCAAAAGTAACTCGACTCTAAAAGCAACTCGAAATCTGGAAGCACTCGCACTCAAAAAGCAATGACTCTAAAAGCAATTCGAACTCGAATCTAAAAGCAATCGAACTCGAACTCATATAAACGAGTTTTACCCGATTGTGTTAATAAAAAAAGTATCTTCTAAAGGTGTGAAATTTCACCTGGTCAGAGTGGGTCTGCCACTCTAAGGGAGGTGAAATTAAGCTTTTTGTATTTAGAGGAAACCGGGTCTAATTAATTTGTAAGTTCCTGAGTCAACATTAGCGTTCGATAAAAGTGGTCACACGTGGCAGCAGTGGTGGTTGTGCGAAGCCGTTATAAGAACAGAACAGAAGGCGAAGAGATAGAGAGAGAGAGAGAAGAGAGGAGAGAGAGAGAGAGAGAGATGAGATAGTTATTATATATATATATTTATATATACTATTATATATATAATATATATATATATAGAAGTTAGATATCTATATTATATATATATATCTATATATATATATATATATTAATTACCCAATGGTAATTAGGGGGAGACAGTTGAATAATTCTTAGGCTTATAATGAGCGTCTTATAGTTATTTAAATTAAGTAAATTCATAGTCCTTTGTTATTCTATTGGATTACCCTTCATTTGCATAAATAATATTCATCCTTTGACGGAAATATATAACCGCCATTCTAAAGGAGGAAACCGTTAGGGAGCAGTAAATGTCTCCCTACACGTATTCTATTAGTACATAACAAAGATCAGGGTCTCCCACAAGGTGCGATATTATAGGGTTATATTATTTATACATATATATATATATATGGCATGATGACATTATACCATCGCAACTACTCAGTATATCATGTGCTTTCCTTGCGTTAAAGCACAAAGCACGATTCAGTGAGACAGAGTGGGTGCGAAGGGTATAGGATATTATGGCCATTTTATACGCTCTCCCATTATGTCATTGGATTCAACTCCGAAGAGGGAAGAGAGTCGTCTGAAGAATTGTGTAATATATATTGCCACAATTAGCTTCCATGAAATACGCACCAGGTGTAAATTATTGATAAGGTCACAAAGATTATAATTTTTATCGGACTATTCATGTTAATATTATAATTAAGACGTAATATCTTTGCGACTCAATGAAATGACAGGTTCACATTAAGCAAATCACGTGTACCATGCAAGATCACGGAGCTGACTGGGACTTTAGGTTTCAATATAATAAGTGTATCCTTTATGTTTTCATCATGAATTTAGCTTTCATTATTCATCTATACCTCTATAGCAAAGCATAAAGGATACATATTGGAGAAACATGCTTAACAAATTGCGCGGACTGTTGGCTTCACTCCATGATAATGGTTGGTATAGCATTATTTATGTATTTATTAGTTAGTGAGTTATTGATTTATTGAGTTATTGATTTATTTATTTATTTAGTTATTAGTTATTTAGTTATTTATTTTATGTTATTTATTTATTTATTTATTTACAGTATTATTTATTTATTATTCGTTGTTGGTCAGGACATGGACCTCTAAAGTGGTTAATAAAAACATAGTTTGTGTCAATGATTTAAACAAAATTAAAAAAACCAAAGTCAATTTTTACCAATTTTGGTTGTTGAGAAAGGATGTAACTTAAGATTACACTCCACTGATAAGTATTTAATCAAATGCGAAACAACGATTTTGAAAGTGATACATCAAGAAACAAACGACCTGCCCTAAAAAAATTTCACATTTTTGTGTACGCTGCTTCGAAAAAATACCCAATATAAAAGCGAATGGGGTAAGTTCTTAAAGTAATCCATT